>JAZHYW010066003.1:0-67875 GCA_037355805.1 Ixodes ricinus
ACGCAGTGCGACATGTACTTCAAGATGATACGGTGACGGCAAAATGACCAGCCGCGCGTCATCTTCGACATGCCAACGGCGTTTTATGCCTAACGATTGAAGAGGTTACCACGCGGATACGGCGATCCGGAGGCAATTAGAATATCGGTCGATTTGCCGGTGATTTCGCCATTTCAGTGTCAATTCATCGCGCACGATCCGGTAAATACTGGCGTTGGCGGTTAAAGAATGTCACCGCGATGCCGTTATCGATCGAAATCTACGCAGAGTCTCCAAATGTTCCTTTGACGATCAAAGAAGTGGCCTATGTTGGCGGGACTTTATGGTAGGTATTTCAGATCTCATGCACAAGGTTAGTGATAGAGCGCGGCGGGAGCTACGTATATTTGCTGCCTGCGTGAAGTGGAGATATGAAGCTCGCCTGTTTCTCTACAAGTTCGTGGTCGTTCCAACGCTATGCAGCCGTGCCTGCAAGAGGAAGTCATTCCCGGTGGATATTCTCGCTGTTCCAAAGACAATGGCTGTTTTTGCGTCTACATAAAGCGAAGGAGCCATCAAGGGGCTTCATATACATCACAAATTCGTTTGCGCCCGAGAGTCTTATTACTGTTGTACACATTAGCGAGTTTAAAAATAGGCCCGAGGGGTGAGAGCGTGATACGACATACGCCGTGGTTCTCTTGTGCCAAGCATCAGCGATGAGTGAGGAGGGCCTGATAAATCGGCTGTGTTGATGGGCTGTCAGCAGCGTTGATGCGGCGTGCTTAACAAGGCGTTGCGAACGCTCGCAGAGTCTGGTAGCTTTGTCGCCGCGGAAACTAAAACAAGCGAGCACGAGCCGCAGCATCAGTCATTTCAATTGCACGTAGGAAACAATTGTACAGCAGTTTATTTTGTTTTTAGATGTTTTAACTTTTATTAGCGCGACAGCGTTATCCTGGTAGTAAGGTTGTAGTATTTTGTAACTGAACCTTTTTTCAGGTTGATGCAGAAAAAAGTGATTGCATGACTCTCTCTCTTTTCAGGGCACGAATATACTTGTTATTATTATCAATATAACAATGTTCATTGATATCATGAATACATTTCAAGAACTGAAGCATATACTGATGTTGGTATTTGGCTATAGCTATGTTAATTAAAGAGCATACAGACATAAAAATATCTAAAGTAAGGCCTAAAGAATTAGACAGACAGTAAATGCTTAAAATTTTTCAAATAAGTGATATGTTTGTTTCATATATTGCATAATTATAGATGACAAATGATGTTGCGTGGTTAGTTTACACCCTCTTGCACCCGAATAGAGCGGCAGCTCCGAGGAGTGAGTGACTGGGGGAAGGGGAGAATACACGGCTCCAGGGGGTCACGCCACTCATGACGTCATAACATGATGATGATGACGATGATGCGAATGTCGATGACGCCATCGATGACGTCACTGTTAATCCGCACGTCATCATCATCATCATTACATGACTTCAGTCTGCCGACTAAAATCAGGGGACCACGCATCCCAGTGACTAAAAATAATGCATCAGTAACCACGTGACCCGGGGGTCACGTACCCAAAATACATGACTCGGGCGGTTACGCCGACGCTCGCTCAAATCGAAACGGGCGTCAGAGCCGCGCGTCGTAACATTCGATTTGGGCAGGATTACATTGTTGTTTCAGGACCATAAGTAGCCCATATAATTAAAAGGATGTGATTACGCAGGATTTATGGGAATTCTCATTATTATGTTTATGTTGTTTTGTTGTTGTTTAGCAAGATTGCATTATTACATTTAATTATCTTCATATCATTAAATGATGCAAAAATAAGATGTCCCACCTTTCTGCAAAATTGTATTGTACTGTAATTCTCCCGCCTTAGTAAATTTTCACGAGTAATATTGTTTAATTGCTGGTTTTCTAGAGTGATAAAGTCTGTATTCGTAAATTATATTTAATTCTAGCATTTTAAAAATTGTGTGGTTTCGGTGTCTTATTTCATAGATTATTTTCAGTGATTGAACGTATGGGTTTTCTTGAGTGGCATTAGCTATTTCTATGATGAGCATGTGTTACTATCGTAAATAGTATGTCAAGTTTCAAAATATAAAAGTATTGTACCATGTTTTTTTAATGTTTGTCAACAAATTATGTTACACGGTTAATGCATGATGTTCCTCACTGCTAGTCATTCTTTTCCACTTGGTTTGCATTGGTGCTGTGTGTTAGTAGCGAGAGACTAACGTAGTTTCTTTGAGGTCGAAGAAATGATAGCCTTGCTTACTACCGTTTATCTACAAAATTGCCACATCACATAAAAAAAGCAAAAATCCCAGCTCTTTGCCTTTACTTGCTACTATAAGCTCGACTCAGAGCTGTCACCCGCAAGAAAAACAGTTTGTATTTCCAAGCATAACTATCCAGCGTCAAAATAAAGAAGTCGTTCATAAAATGTTAGACAAAGAAGGGCTCCCAGATGTTTTTCTGAAGTTTCCTCGGCAAGATGTTTGTGATTATAAACGAGGGTGATTAAATCAATACGTTCTTGACTCCGCATTTCAAATTTCAGTAATACACATACTAATATGGTCAAAGGTCCACGAAAACACCAAGGAAGAAAGAGCGCGTTTGAATGCCAAAATATTTGGTCATCTCTTTGTATTGGGTAACGCAGCTCAGTAATTTCTGCAGTTCGAATTGAAAGTTTGAGGCAATATTGCTCTTGCTTAAAAATGTTGTTAGTCTCACTAGCATATCATTGCGATACACCAATATATGCAGATAAATATTGGCCTATAATTCGACAAAGTATCATCATCCTTGTTGTTAAACTCATCTGTCACACTGTTTCATGCAAGCTTTGAGTGTACTATAGTTTAATCGCGTTTCATTTGTTTGGGGAATGTACTCATTTCATTGGAAAATAGTTGTTTATGTAGGGGTAGGCCTACAACAAATTTATTCGTATTGATTTGGAATCTGCCATATCGACACTTTTTCATTCATTCATTCATTTGTCGGTTTTCTTGTGTTCATGAATACTTGACGTCTTGGTAATGATGCGACAACAAAGTTCACAGGTTGTTACAAAGTTTTGCTGAGTTATTAAAAAACATCAATATTCGTTTCACAGAAGTGAAGAATACGTAACATGAGAATACGATTAACATGGGGTTGATGCCTGAATCGCAATATTAATAGGATTCGGGTACTCACTAATCCATGAATACATTTTTTGTACAGAAGACAAAGTCCAAAGTAGGCATTTGCATCTTCCAAATTGTCTCGCATAAAGAATAATAAATAGTATTTGCTATTACTAAGATTCAAAGAAATAGTAGCCCAGCTTCTTGAGTAGGAAAATAAAACATTATTAAAGATGCTTAACTTCGGGCTGTTGTACAAGATGAAGCTACCAGGGTAGTGGTATTCTGAAGACAATAGCGAGGCAAATGATTCAGGGGTTTTATAATTATCGATTTTCATTTATCTGTTTTATTAGTGCAGACGTGAGTTTAGTGTACGTTCCATGTGCTATCGCTGCTTCTATAATTTCGGAATTTAACATTTTTATAGTATCGTAGTTTTCTCGCTTCATTAGTTGAAATATTCTAATGAGTTTAATATTGCAGTTAACAAAAATATCTTAAATCTGTTTATATGTAATATTTTAGGAATCGCCCAGTTGTGATTTCAGATATATGAAAGGCGTCTGTTGCTCAATTTGCGTTAACATTGCCCATTCAACGAAATTGATTTAGTATAATTGTCGCGCTGTTATCGCCTAAATATGTGTTGGATCACCAAAACTACGTTAAACTAAAAAAATAATTAAAGTATGGCATTGCCCTGGCAGCGTAAGAATTTATTTCATACCATTTGTGATGAATAGATCAATAGTTGTAGTATGAGACATGCCTTTGATGTATGAATTTTATTGCAGTATCTATATATCATATCAAAGATGTTAGTCTCTTCGATTCGGGAACTAGAGTTAAGAATCACCGGTCATACAACAAGGTCGAGAGGTTTCTGAAGTGTCAATACTTGATACATTATCTGGTGACCATAGTCACATCTGTATCTAGAATTTGTAGCCATCAGCTTTCAGTAGTTCGATGAATTATTGTCTCCAAAGAGCCTGCAGCTGCCAACTGCCGCATTTCCATCACGCCCTGATAGATAACAAAGTAGTCTGAACTATATCATATGTTTAATTCACATGCAAATATACTTCTCGGTGCCTCCAGAAGCTTACGCAATGTGATACGTAATGAGAAAATCAAGACGCGATGCCATAAAGGTTTGTCAATTAAATTTCAGAATGCAGAAAGGCAGGAAGAGCATCTGTTTTCTTACTACTTTGTTTTTTTTTGTGTTTCCAACAGAGAATTAATCGTATCGACGATATACGAAGCGTTCGAGCAGGTCAAGAGCTGATTGACCGCACCACGATTCCCTCGCCGTACTCTAGAAAGTCCATTAAACTCCGTCCCACTCTTAAAACGTAACGAGTTGCCCCACTTGCACGGCCAGATGGAGGTATAAGTCTTCCTCTCAGACGACATTAAAGAGAACGCCTTTCTGAATGCCATTCCAGATTTCCACGATCTTTTACAGGCAATATGCGTCTGTCATGCTAGGCAAAGAAGAAAAAAATAATAAACATCTAATTTTAGTTATAGCAAAGATGCGCTTGTTCAAACACATTCTAGTTTAGTTCTGAAATCACCATGTTTTCAGAAGATAAACACATCCGCCCCGTCTGCTTTTGCCAGCATGTTTCGTATGGCGCCGTCTTGTCTTGTTTTGTCTGTCTTCATTCGCTATTTCGATATTTGTAGTTTCAGTAGCCGCTTTGAATTATCTCCTTGATTACTGCGCATATATACTTGTCACATGCAATGGCAGTCGCAGTATTCGAGAAAAAAAATGAGAAACTTTTTGTTTTGGCAGCTTCAGGATACGGCCAAGGATTGGGCTTGCAGGGGAGATGACAGCGTGTGGTATTGGTCAGCCATTTTGTTGCGATGAGTCACTCGCTGCCAGCAGTGCACTGGGTTTGGTAAACCACAGGACACCAATATCGCAGATTAATGAGCCACACCGAGAGCCGTGGTAATGATTATCACGAGCTCAGAAATCAAATTGCTGATTCCCCCGTACGCCAGGCCCGCTAAATCCGGGATTATGGAACAGAAATTAACTGATTTTCTTGTTGAAACCTGAAATCCAGTTTGCATACATTAGAGAGCGAAAATTTTTCGGGGCCCCGCTCTTGTAGCGAGGCCATCTTATGTTTCGCGCCTAGTTAGCGGGCTCTGAACACGGTCAATTAGTCTATTTAATCTGCAAACTAGATTTCAGGTTCGCGTTCCAGCTAGATCTGCTCCATAATCTATTTTTATACTATTCTTTTCCGGTATTCATACTTCAACTCTTTTAAATAGTTCAGTTCTTTGAAATTTTAGTACTCTTCAGATGTTTTGCATTATTGACATCTGCGTCGAGAATTTCAAAACAGACCATCTTCTGTCGCGATGCATACCTTCCATTTACATATTAGTGTCAACATTCACTTTGTGGTTGAGAATACTGCGATTAATTGCGAGTTAGGCTTGCTCGAGCAAGAGCGTCTAAATGTCTCTGCTTCATGAATATTGTCGCGCTTTAACTGCCTGGACGAGTCTTCACAGCCGTTGCAGGTAGTTCACTTACCCAAGCCTTCGCATCAATAGTGTAGTTTCGCCTGCTTCTTCCTTTTCAGTGTCGCATTGTTCCGGTCATTTTAGTAGCAGTCTCCTTACGTGCTCTGTACATTTCACTTCCTGGATTAACTTTGTTTGCCACTTGCAGTAGTTTTCAAGGACCCATCTGTTCATATATGTATGAGGTAAATTTCCAAGCTCGGGAGCGTTGCTGCAGCCCATCACCACTCTCTTTGTGATTCGATGAGGCCGTTCGCCTGTGCACATTTGCAGAAGACGTTAAAAAACTCAGGTTAAGCGGTTGTAGCTGCACTTGTTAAATTTCACCTGGTCTAGCCATGGCAGTACCAGATCGAGATCGGCAACATAGTTACCTTTGTCTTGTGCTATAACGACAAGTATGGACCTTCGTGTTTTGTAGGCAGGAGGTCGTATCTCCGAGCAACAGGTGCGTGATTGTATACCTATCTGTATAATGTCATATTGAGCAGTGGCACGTACATTCTAGAATTGCTTGATTGTCTGTGTTGCTCTGCGTTGCCAATTATTTCAAAATTGGGTGTCGAAGTCAGATTTTGATTACCTGTGCACTGCTTTTGTGTACATGTGGTCAAGTGCGGACACCGCGTGCAGCTGGGCGCGCGGCGTCCATTTATTTACCGTAGTCTTCCATCTGTCACACTCGTCGGGGGACTCTGTTCATGACTAATCCGGAGATGCCGTTTAATGGTCATTCTGCCTAGTCTGTATCGCGGTTGTATACACCGAGACTAGAGGGGAGAGGGGAGTTTCCTCTCCTCTGCCAGCCTGTCGTACTGAAGAGGTATCCGCACCGGGACGGGCGGCAGTGCCCTGTGACGAATAGGCCATAAGATCTCATCAACAAGAATCCGCCAAACAAAATTGCTTGGGGCTGCATTTCTTTAATTGCAGAAATATTACTTCTCCACTAGCTGGAAGGCGTCGAACCAGATGTGCCAAGGTGATTTTCCAACTTTCCCATGGGGAAATAGGACACCCGCGCGCCGCTATCTAGGTACTGAGAGCAGTCATCCGCCATTCGAAAATTTCAAAGGCTCTAGGTCTTGAATTCGACGTCAGTCGAAAACCATGGCATTCGAAGCTGAACACAGCCATTTTGAGTAAAATAATCATTATAAAGGCGTGCTATTTTATCAATGAAAAGATATATATATATATATATATATATATATATATATATATATATATATATATATATATATATTATTACATATATATATATATATATATTATTATTATTATTATTATTATATATATATATATATTTATTATCTGTCTATTATTGAAATTGTGGTACAGGCAGACGGCTGCGCTTCCACCTTACGTTCATATACGTTGCTTTAACGCATGATGTTGTATTCGCGTACAGTTCTGTGTTGTTGCACCAAAGAGTTCGAATGACATTTTGGGATGTCGTTGGTTCGATTGATCAAAACACGACGGTCTGAAAGACAGTGCCTTCTCTCATTCGCGATTAATAGTTGTAGCCGTTTCAACGACCCTAACATTGCCGAACAAAGAATAAAATCGTCCGCGCCTTTATAAACATGCACACGAACTCCGATCTTGACATTACAAGTGGGAATTTCATTTATTCGCAAAGAACGAACTATCACGTCGGTATTCGAACCCATCAACCATCCGATTGCGCCGAGCCAGATATCTTGTCACAAAAATTCTATGGCTTGATTTTCAGATTCGATGCCGACAACACCGCTTCCACTACTTTACCTTTGATTTTACCAGATGAGTGACGTCACAAAAAAAATATATATTGAAAAATCGCAGCCGGAATTAAGATTCACGAAATTGATTCGTTATCGAAAAACTGAAATTTAATGGAACTAAAACAGGTATTGTTCACTGCGAATTTCCATGTTTTTGAAGAAATTAAACACAAGTTTTCAATGGTTCGTCTTCATCGGTGTAATACTATCTTTCTATGTCTGAATGACAGTGCTTGTCTCAAATTAATCTGGTGAATTCAAGCACAACGAACACGGAGTTTTGTGAACAGCGAACCCCTTTTTCGAGCTGCCGGGCTTGTCTGTCTTTGCGAGTCTCGACGCGGGGAAGGGAGCGTCGCGGCGTATACATCGAGCACGCGCTCTGCTCCACGCCCCGCTACAAGGCGTTCAACGTCTTCGCCGCAGGGGCAGGCGATTTTCCCCAGGACTCCTGACAGATGCGCGCTGTTCAGTGGCATCACGCGGCGATCAGGGGCGCCCAGGGTCTGCGAGTAAGCGCCAACAGCTCGTCACAAGTAGCCCCGGGCGACGCAAGAAAAGTGGAGGGTCGACTCGTTCCGGGAAGGGCGATATTCGCGGATTCAACGCCTAGCTTAATTTTTGCCGGGCGAGGAGTCTTCCCGCGCAGCTGCGCGTCATGAACTTTAGCGCCGGGTGTAGTTACAAGGATCAAGTAGAGCCTCCTTTTCCGCCGATCAACTCCAAGAGAGGTTGGCGGCGGTGACCCTACAGCGGGACGTCATGGTCTCACCTTGTCTGTTGTAATGCTCTTGATGGATGTCAACGCTCGATTATTCGTCTGTTTCCAGTCATGCAAAGCAGAGTATTCCGATTCGATTCCCTATCGATTGTGCATCCAATCCAAGTCCAAAATCACACTCCCTCACCCGGGCGCGGGCTTCTGAGGCTTCCAAGCTCCTTTCCCTCGGGCAGGTTTCAGACAATCGTCTTAACCCTTCAGGAAGGCGCGTGACGCAAACAGACGAATAATCGACGTTGACATCCGTCAAGCATGCAACGGATCCCGGCCGACAGGTCTGACGAGGACCATGACGTCCGCTGTGCTGTGGGTCGCCGCCACCCCGGCGCCTCTGCTGAAACCCGATCGGCCCCAAAGGAGGCTCGCAGTCACGTAACTACACCCGGCGCTAAAAGATAAACGCGCGCAACGAACCCGTGGTCGGCGGAAAGTCCACGAGGAAAGACTCCTCGCCCGACAAAGAAAGTAAAAGCAAGGCGACCGGAGGAATCACGAATATCGCCCTTCCGAACTTGAAGGCTCGACCCTCCCACGCAGCTTGCATCGCGAACGCGGCCCACGAACCACGTGACAACGATTAAGCAGTCGAAAGCACTCTGGAAGCTGGGCACCCCAGTCGCTGCACGTGACAAAGCGCCTGCAGGCGAGGGATCGCGCGCATCGCAATCGATTAAAGTCTAGAGAGAGAAATCACCTGCCCACCCTTGAGCGAGGCGTTGAGGCTGCCTTGTGTCGCAGGGAGCGTGGAGCGGAGGCGCGTGCCTCATTAATATACGCCGCGACGACATCCCTTCCCCACGTCAAGACTCGCAAAAACGAACGTAAAACTTGCCGCTCGAAGGGAGTTCACTGTTCATAAAGCTCCGTGTTTCTGCTTAGGTTCGTTGTGCTCGCCCCGATTCACCAGGTGTAATTTAGGGGCGAAAGCAGGTGTGCGAAAAAACGCACGCGAATGTCGCGAATTTCGGAACATAGAAAAGATAGTATTACACCATTTGTTGAAAAACGAACCGGTAGGCTTGTGTTTGGGGCTAGTACAAAACCTTAAATATGCGAGTGAAGCGAACAATACCCTATATTTTAGTTCAGTAAATTTCCCGGTTTTTCTTCGATAGCACGAAATCAATTTCGTGAGTCTTGAATTCCGTACGATTTTCGATATATATATATTTTTTTTTTTTGCGTTTGTGTGCCAGCCTTACGGGTTTCCCACTTGCGACGTCGCTCATCTGGTAAAATAAAAAAATTAAAGTGGTGGAAGCTGCGGTGTTCGATGTCGCAACATCGAAATCGCAAGCAAAATCCAACCATAGGATTTTGTCGCAAATTGCGTAGCGACAAAAAATATCCCCAATAAAACTCTTTTTTTATTTTTAATCGGATGGTTATTTTTGATGGGTTCAGGCTACCGACAGTGATAGTTCGTTCTTTTGCAATAAATATACTCCGCGGAAATTCCCACCCCAGTATGTCAAGAATCAGGTTCGTGTTATGCATGTTTATAAAAAAGCACGGACGAAACGTTTTATTCTTTTGTTCGGCTTAATGTTAGGGTCGTTAACGGCCCTGAATGCTTAATGCAATCGCGAATAGGGAAAAGGGCGGCACCAATCTTCAGACCGTCGTGTTTTGATCAATCAGTGCCGCAACATCCCCAAATGTCATTCTGGATAACGCAGTTTATTCGTAACAACGCCAGAACTTCACTGTACACTGAGGTACAAGCACATCATGCGTTTAAAAAGCAGACGCTCGATGATGACGATAAGATTTAACGGAAGCGCGAGCCCAACCTAACTCTGCCTGTGCCGCAATTTCTGTAATAGGCAAAATGTAAATATATATATATATATATATATATATATATATATATATATATATATATATATATATATATATATATATATATATTTTCTTTTTCATTGATAAAATAACTTACGCACTTGCCAATGATTATTTTACTCCAAAATGAAGCGCCAGCGGACCGAACCAGATGCCATAGTTTTCGAACTAACCGATGTCGAATTCAAAAGTTATAAAGGCCTTTTTGAAATTTTCGAGAAAAAAAAATGGCAGTTGATGGAGCTCTCAAGCTCTCGAGTACACCTAAATAGCGGCACTTACTGAAAATTGTCCCTATTTCCCCCATAGAAAGTTTAAGAAAATCACCTTAGCATCTGGTTCGGAACGCTAGCGCTACATTTGGGTGGAGAAGGAGCGTTCAGCAACGCAAAGTCTATTTCTGTAATTAAAAAAAAAATACCTTGTAATTTTTGTTTTGGCGGGGGTGCGTTATTGAAGTCTTATGGCCTATTCGTCTGGGGCACACCGCACCCGTCCAGTGCAGTACACTCTTTCCACTTCAGTACACGACAGGCTGGCAAGGAGAGAAGGAAGCTCCCCTCTCCCCTCTAGTCTTCGGTGTACCACGAACCGCACTGCACCGGCGCGATGCGGGCCCAGACGAATTGGCCATTAAAGGCAACGTCTCCGAGTTAGTCATGAACCGGAGTTTACGACAGAGTGGCGACGAGGATGGAATGGAGGTGAACCCCAGACCACGGTGTAAGAAATAAAAATGTGGACACCGCGCGCGCCCAGCTGCGCACGGTGTCCACACCTTGACCACATGGTTGCACAAAAGCAGTGCTGAACAATCAAAAATCTGACTTCGACGCGAACAGTGGAATTGGCAGCGGGTCCACGGAGGCGGCAGACGATCAAGTAAACATTCTTAAGAATGTGCGTGCCACTGCTCAATATGACATTATACAGATAGGAAGTATACAATCGCTGCCTGTTGGCGTTTTCTGAGAACCAACCACGACCCTCACGATTGCCGCTACAAAGGCTACGAAGGTCCATATACGTCGTTACTGAGACCTTTAAGACAAAAAATTGTGTTGCTTGTATGTTTATACAGTCTCGATCTAGAACGCCTCCATGAGTGACCTGTCTTTTAGATGTAGGTGAGAAATTTAGCAAGTGCAGTACAACCGCTAACCTGGGTTTTTTAACGTGCTTCACGCAGAAGTGATTACACGAACGGGTGACGGTACGAAACTCATCCAGATCTAAACGGGGTGGTGGTGGTGGCGGGAGGGGGGGGGGGAATCAAGTTCAAAAGGTTTTGCAGCGCAAGCTTGCGCTCCACGCTCCGAGCTTAGAGGAATTAGCCCCCTCGGCCACCCATCCCCCTTATATGAACAAATGGGTCACCCGAAGAAAGCCTGCAAAGAGAGTGGCGCACACAAAACCAAAGGGAAAAGTTAATCCGGGAAGTGAAGGGGAAATGTGCAAACGTAAGGGACCTGCTACTAAAGTGACCGGAACAATGCGACACTGAAAAAGGAAGAAAGCGAACGAAAACTACACTATTGATGCGAAGCTTGAGACGGTGGTGGACACCGTACCACGGTAACGGTAATTTCGTCCGAGCAGTTGCAAGCGCAACTGAATATTCGTAAGCAGGAGCATTTTGGGACCAAGAACGCTCTTGCTCAGAACAAAGCCTGAACTTCTGTGGTGTCGCGGATGTTCTTCTCAACAAAATTGGATGTTGACACTAGCCGTGGTAAATGGAGAGGTATGCATCACTGTTGGGAAAAGGTTGGATGCAGATCCGGGACGTGACGGGGATATAGGCACTTAGTGTCAATAATGACACGCTCTGCTTAAAAGGCATCTGGGAAGAGTGCCCCAAAGGTTTCAAAAAGGAGCTTGGTTGTTTTAAAAGAGTTGAAGTGAATCTGCAACTAATCCCTACCGGAAAAGAATAGTATAAAGTAGATTATGGAACAGGAAAATCTAACTGGAATTTTTGCTGGAAACCTGAAATCTAGTTTGCAGACAAAATGGAGTTTTAGTAGACCGTGTTCGAAGGCCCGCTATAGCTACAGGCGCGAGCTTCAGAGCACGCATAGGAGTGGCAGCGCGAGCTCTCGCTACAAAGAGCGGGGCCCGAAAACACGATCTACTAAAACTCTCTAATGGTATGCAAACTGGATTTCAGGTTTCCAGCAAGAAATCCAGTTAGATTTTCCTGTTCCATAATCCAGGTTATGTAGTTTTTTTTAGGCAGGGATGCGAGGTGCCCAGACGAAGTTACTGAAAATTCGGGAAGTCAGCATTTGATTTGGGCTCGTGACAATCATTGCCACGACATGCATTCGGTTAGTGGCTCGTGCCCAATCGCTTCACGATGTGTGAAACTCAGTGCGTGTCCTGTGGTTTGCCAAACCCAGTGCACTGCTATAATAGGCAGCAGCGAGTGACTCGTCGCAACTTTAAAATGGCTGACCAACTACACGCTGTATAAATATCCCCACAACCCAATTTTATATTCGGCTACAGATCACTTGGCCGCTTATCCTGTCGGCGCGCTGAAAAAGTTAACGCTGCTCGTTTTTTTTTTTTCTCGAATACTTTACGCGACTGCCATTGCATGAAGAAAACGACGAACGCGTGTCTCATGCGTTGTGCATGTCAAGGAATAATTCAAAGCGGCATTTACTGAAAGTACAAATATCGTCAAATAGCCCAGTGAAGACGAACTAAAACAAAACCAAAAAACGGCGCCGCACGAAAATGCGAAGCGTGTCTTTTTGGCCAAAGTTTGAAAGGCGGAATGAATTTGGGGCCTGTGTTTATCTTCTAGCGCCTAAGGTTATGGTGATTTCCCCAGGGTCTTCCGAGAACCTAAACTAGAATGTGTTTGAACAAGCACATCTTTTATATAATGCTAAATTAGATGTTTAATTATTTTTTTTTCTTCTTTTGCCTAGCACGTCTTTTGAAAGACGCACATATTTGCCTGGCAAAAAGGTCGTGTTGTCTGGAATGGCGTTCAAGAAAGCGTTCTCTTTATGTAAATAAAACGAAGGAAGGCCGCCATCCCATCTGACACGTACAAAAGTGGAACGGGAACTCGTTACGTTTTAGAGTGGGACGGAGTTTAATGGACTTTTTTCCTAGGAAACCTCGCAACGAGGGGAATCGTGGGGCCGTTCCGATGCGCTCTCGGTCCTGCTCGAACACTTCGTATATCGTGGTATCGGTACGATTCATTCTCTGTTATCATTAGGAGCTGAGAAGGCACAAAAAAATAAAGTGAACAGAAAACGAGGTCTTCATATATTTCGATTTGCTTTCTTCCTGCCTTTTCTGCGTTCTGAAATTTGAAATTGTTAAACCAACGTAAACTTCGGCATCGCGTCTTGGATTTTCTCACGTGCCGTACATCTTGACGTCACATTGCGTAAAGCACACTCTGGAGGCGCCACATATTTCCGGAAAGGTATATTTGCTCGTCCATGGTCAGATTAGCACATATGTTGTAAGTTCAGACTACTTTGTTTATCTGAATTATCAGAACTTCGTGATAAACCACTGTCACTGGCGAGTTGGTGGTGTTTCCGTACAGGCTATTTCTTCTTTAGAGGTTTTCGTATTCTCGGACTACACAGCTTCAACTGATGGCTACAAAATTCTAAGAATACAAATCAACGACTCTCTTTTGCATTGTTTATGGTCCACCAGATGAAAATGTATCAAGATCGTTAGTGACACTTCAGAAACCTCTCGACCTTGCCAGTTGGCGGGGGGGGGGGGGGGTAGCAGACCGCATATGACCGGTGATTTTAACATTGACATGACTTATTGCTCTAGTTCCCGAATCGGACTAACATCTTTGATGTAATCTTATGAATGCCACAATAAAATTCATACATCAAAGGCGTGTCGCTCATACTACATCTACAACTATTGATCTATTCATCACAAATATAGACACTGAGTAAATATTCTCTTACACTGTAATTTTAATGCCAGCAAGACCTTTTTAATTATTTTTTTTAGTTTAACGGTAGTTTTTGGTGATCCAACTTATGTTGAGCGTGTAGCGTTGAATATACTAAATCAATTTCGATTGGCAATAGCTCAGTTTGAATGGATTTTGTGATGAATTTATTTGATGTTAACACAAGTTAATTTATTTTTAATTTCAGTAAATTTATGAACGCTATTTTCCTTATAAAAGGGTAAAGAAATCTAGAGAAGCTCACAAACTTTGGGCGATTCCTAAAATATTACATATGACTGGAATTTAAAAAGAATGTTTTGATTATTTTACTAATATTAAACTCATTAAAATATTTCAACAATACAGAAACCAACTAACTACTGAACTGAAGCGAGAAAAACTACGATACTATAAAAATATGTTAAATTCCGAAATTATAGAAGCAACCGATATTTTATGGAACGATATTTATAAACTTCTACGTCCTGCGCCTGAAAACCAAAAAAAAAAAAAAAAGAAAGATAAGAAAGTAAAAATCGATGGTGTAAAGACCCCTGGATCATTTCTCGCTATTGTCTTCAAGAACTATTTCACTACCCTGGTTAACACTAGCTCGTCTGCGGTAACGCAACAGGGAGTTAAACATCTTTTAACCTCAAACGTTAAAGATAATGTTTTATTTTTCCTACCTCAAAAGCTGAAGGCACGACTGCTTATTTTCTTTTGAATCTTAGTAATAACAAATACTGTTTATTATTCTTATGCGAGACAGTTGGAAGATGCAAATGCCCTACTTTGAGTTCCAGACGGCGTGAGCGCGATCTTGTTTTCCTGTACAAATGTATTCATGGATTAATTGATTGCCCAGATCTCACATCTGCTATTAATATTCACGTTCCGAGTCGAGTTTTGCGGGTTTCTCCAACTTTCCATGTTAATCACATCATCCCAACCAGTCCCATGACCCGTATTCAACACTTCTACAATACCCTCAGGGGAGCAGATATTGATGTTTTTAACCCAAACTCCGTAGCTTTTAAAACTTTTGTAACTAACCTGTGAACATTTTGTTGTGCATCATTACCAAGGCGTCAAGCTGTTCATGAACACAGAAAATAAACAAATGAATGAATGAATGAATGAAAAAAGTGTCGATATTAATGGATTCCAAATCAATACGAATAAATTTGTTGTAGGCTTACTTGCCCCTACATTAAACAATATTTTCAATAGAGTAATTCAAACTCGTACATTCCCCAAACAAATGAAGCACGATTAAGCTATAAGGTACCTCAAAGCGCACATGAACAGTGTGACCAAGGTGAGAGTTCTGTATATAAGGGATGACATGGATACTTTGTCGAATTATAGGCCAATATTTATCTTGCACATATATTACAAAGGTCTTTATCGTATTATGCTAGTGAGACTAACAACATTTTTAAACAGAAACAATATTATATCAAACTTTCAATTCGGTTTCCGCAAAAAGAAGTCCACTGAACTTGCGTTGCAATACAAAAAAGTGTTAAATGGTACGGCATTCAAGCATAACAAGTATTTCCTTGGTGTTTTCGTGGACCTTTTGACCATATTAATTATAATGTATTACTGAAGAAATTTGAGAAATACGGAGTCAAAGGGGAAGCATTACGGTGATTTAATCCTGCATCTCGTTTATAATCACAAACACCGTTGCACCACGAGCTTTCCAGAAAAACATCTGGGGCCCTTCTTTTTTTGTCTAACATTTTTATGAACGACTTCTTTATTATTTTTGACACAGCTGGATTTATTGGATATGCTTATGATACAAGCTTGTTTTCTTACGGATGACAACTCTAGTCGGCTTATAGTTGTAAAGTAAAAAAACAAAAACTGGGATTTTGCTTTTTTTATTGTGCTGATAATAATTGTTTGTAGATAAACGGTAAATAAGACTAAGGCTATCGTATTTCGACCTCAAAAGAAACCATTGAATATCGCTACTAGCCTTTGCCTGAATACAAACCAAAGTGAAAAGAATAGTATTTAACGTGGGAACATCATGCAAATCACATTTGTACCAAGCTTAAAAAAAATAAAGTGGTTTGTAGAGCAAGTGTAACATAATTTGTTGACAAACGTTAAAAAAAAAAACATGGTGCAATGCTTTTATATTTTGAAACTTGACATACTGTATTTTTGAATGGGGAATAACAACACAGTATAACCATCATAAAGTAGCTAATATCGCTCAAAAGAGGCCCATACGTTCAATCGCAAATGTCCTATGGTAAGACCACACCAGAACTTGTTTTACAGTTTTTAAAATGCTAGAATTAAATATAATTTACGAATACAGACTTTTATCGCTCTAGAAATCAGCAATTAAAACTAATATTATAAATGTACTTCATTTACTAAAACTGAGAGGGAACCCCACAGTACAATACAAGACACAGAAAGGTGGGACATCTTATTTTTGCATCATTTAATGATAACCAATTAATTAAATGTAATAACCTCCCAGTCTTGCTAAGCAAACAAACAAACAACATAAACACCATAATGAAATTCCCATAAATCACACGTAGTCGCATCGCTTTTATTATATGAATACTTATGGTCCTAGTATGTGCTTAATCACTACTTAAATCGAATGTTTTTTAGAGCGCAGCTCTTAGGCGCCCGTTTCGGGTTTGAGCGGCGTCGGCGTCGGCGTCGCCGTCAGCGTAACCGCCCGAGGTCATGTGACCCCCCCGAGGTCACGTGACCCCCAGGTCACGTGGACCCCAGGTCACGTGCCCCCCCCCGAGGTCCCTTGACCCCCAAGTCACGTGGTCCCCCAGGTCACGTGGTCCCCCAGGTCACGTGACCCCCAGGGTCATGTAATGATGATGATGATGACGATGCGGATGCTGATGACGTCATCAGTGGCGTCATCGGCATTCACATCATCATCGTCATCATCATCATCATCATTTATGACGTCATGAGTGACGTCAAGTGACCTCCCTAAGGCCATGTGACCCCTTCTCCCCTTCCCCGAGGTCACTTGGCCCCCCCGTACCCTCCCCTCCTCCTCCTCAAGAGCTGCGCTCTAATTCGGGGTTACAGGAAGTTGTAAACGGCTTTCCCTTTTTTTCTTTATCGACTATCATCTATAATTATGCAATATATAAATCTCTTGCACTATCCTTATTTGAAAAATTTTTAAGCATTTTGCAGTCTAGTCTAATTCTTTTAAGGCCTTACTTTTAGATATTTTTTATGTCTAGCTATGCTCGTCTTTTAGTGCCTTAACTATGGCTTCCAAACCTGCAACATCAGTGCATATTGTAGTTCTTGAAATGTATTCTCGCGGTCTAATGTGTTTATTGTTGTAATTGATTGCTTATGAAATATGCTAAAGAGGTGTATGTTCGCGTTGCCCCATCCTGCCAACTGAAGGGGAGGGGGGGGGGGGAGTCATTGCCGGGTTGCTACGGTCACTTTTTTCTGCATCCAACCCCCCTGAAGAAATAAAAAGGTTCAGTTACACAAATACCACAACAACTATACCAGGATAACGCTTGTCGCGCTAATAAAAGTTAAAAAAACATCTAAAAACAAAAATAAACCTTTTAGTGTACAATTTGTTTCCTACGTTAATAGCAGGTGGGAATATTTGTTTCTGCGTACATTTCGTGCTCCCTTTGTTTTAGTTTCCACGGCGACAAAGAAACTACCAGACTCTACGAAGCGTTCGCATTACCAAACGCCTTGTTAAAAGCACGCCGCATCAACGAGTTTGCTGACCGAGCCCATGATTAGCAGCCGATTTATGGGGCCCTCTCGACTCATCGTACTGACGGATAACAGCTGCGAGCTTAAGAAGTCTACGGCGTGTCGTGTAATGTTCACGCTTCTCACTTCGAGATTTGTTTTTAAGCTTCCTTATCGGCTAATGGGGAAAGCTCACTGGTGGCACAACGATAATAAGACTCTCGGGCATAAACCGAATTTGTGTCATCCGCTTCTGCACATGTATCCTATGTAGAGCCCCTTGGACAAATTCGCGCTTCGCTTATCTTGAACGCAAAAACAGCCATTGTTGTTTGAACGCTCGAGAATATCCACCGGGAGCCAGTGTGCGTTGCCGTTTCCTTCCTCTTGCGAGGCACCGGCCACGTGCGTTGGAGCATTTGATACGACTTGTAGGAGAAAACGAGCACATCAAAGGACTTCGTATCTCCTTCACACGGGCAGCCTGAATGTACCTATACGTAGCTCCCTTCGCAATCGGCGAACCAGCCCGCGCTCTTGTATCGCTAACGCTTGACGTGCGCGGAGGATCACGAAATGATCCGCCGCCTATACCATAAAGGTCCCTATGGCATAGGTACTTCTTTGATCGTTCAAAAGAGGTATTTTGAGAACTCTGCTGGTAGATTTCGATCGATATTAGAGCACTCTTCTGTTGACATTTCTTTATGCGCACGGGTGCTCTAGCATAGTATTTACCGCTGGATCGTGCGTGGGTTGATTTTTGGGTCGCTTGAAGTCCGCCAGCGGAATCGACCATTATTCTAATTGCCTCCGAGATCGCCGGCTCCGGCAAACTCCGCGGATACGCATGTTACAACTTCTTCAATCGTTAGGCACTAAAAGAACGCCGTTAACGTGTCAGAGATGCCATCTATTGCCTTACACCTTGCGAGTAATAACCGCACGTTTTTGCTGGTCATACGAAATATATGTTTTTTACCGTCCACCATGCATCGGCGGAGACGCACATATACTTTTTCTGTAATTTGAAAATCTTGTACTATATAAATGTTTCAATCATATCCTGTTGTACGTTCCTTTAAAAATATATATCAGACAGTCTATAGAAACCCTCTTCATATATCTTAACGACTCATTCAACTTCCTATCCAGTCACGTCGTATCGACAATTTTGAATAGATTTCCTATAGAAACTTTATTTCAACCGAGGTCTATAGAGTACTGACTATAGAAACGCTATAGAAATTCTATCGCTACGTGTGAATAGACTTTCTGTCGCCATGTTTCTATAGTATTTTTATAAATTAGACTGGATAACATAATAAGATGCAGTGGGGAGAAACGACATCTCACCCAGTTGGAACCTCCTTGCGGAGGCTGCTTTTATGTTTTCGACTGTAAATCATTATCGCTTCTTGCAATGCTCTATAGTTGGAGATACAGTTTAGCAACCCATAGAAAACACAATTTGTATGAATTATTGGGAATAAACAAATACTTCTAATATTTTTATCTTTTGGGATCTGTACTCTATAGACCTCGGTTGAAAGAAAGTCTCTAGGAAATCTCTTCAAAATTGTCGATACGACGTGACTGGATAGGAAGTTGAAAGAGTCACTCAAACGGTTGCCTTTCAAGTGTAGGGTGTCTATGGCCGTGGAGCAGTCAACACTACTGAATTACCAGTGTGATGAGTGCTCCGTGGCGAGTGAAATTGTGATGTCTGCGTATGTACACAAGGCAAGTGGCGAGTACATGTTTCCGTGGAGGCATTGTGAGAAAACCTTAAATGAATGTTTAGGATTTATATATTTCTTTCACCCAAGACTGCCTTATTGTAGATAGAATGAAGATAGAAACACTGTTCGAGTTAGAATATTTATTTGTTTTCGACAAAATTTCTTCCAATCTGTCTACAACAAGTTCTATAGGAAGTCTACAAAAAAATTGGCGAAAAGGCTATAGACAGTGTGTAGAAAAGTGGATACATTTTCTCTAGAACATCAATAGCCTCTATACACTATTTTTTATAGAAATTTTGTAGAAAATGAATAAAACATTTTGTAAGGGATGCCCTACATTTCTTTTACTGTCAGTGACTGTGGTTGGCTTGACAAAAGTTAAACTTCTTTCGATAAATTTTTAGCGTGGCGTGCCTATCGCTACGTATTCACACTGACTGGCTTTAATCGTATCCCTCTAAGAAACCTCGTGCGGCTACTGCAATCTACGGAGCGAGTGACAAGGCTAATAATATGCTTGACCGGCGCATGTTGCTTGACCCGTGCAGATTATCTGTGCAGAACACTATACCCCGCCTCATTAAAACCTTGCAGTACAGCCAAAGTTGCAGGGGATAGAATGTATCCCGACCTGTTCAAGAGGAGGAAAAGGAGAAAAGGGAAATCTCAGCCCTGCTCTCCCGTTCCCCATTTCCCTCCTCTTGAACAGGTTGGCATCTGCTAGCTCTCTCACCTGTAGCTTTGGCTGTACTGCGCGGTTTTAGTGAGACAGAGTATAACTACAATGTGTCGCCATGATCAGTGTCACAGTGCAAAGTGTTTATTTAAAAGTGCTAAACATTTTTCAGCCTTCAAATTCGCCAACGCCAATTTCGCTTTGATGATGGCAGCCATTTGCTCTCCCAACTTCTTTGCGAGAAAGAGAACACTCTATATTTCCTTTTTAAAGTGGTGTAAAGGCAATTAGGCACGCGGAGTCGCGCCAACGTTATCTGAGCTAGGAGCGTGTCCCTACGGACGGTCGCGACTCTGTGCCCCACGCACAATCTCACATCCGATCAAAGCGCGTGCAGCCCTCCTCCCCCCCCCCTCCCCTTCATTTAGGTTTGGATGCGGATAGCGCGTAGGCAAGTCGTGGTCACCGAACCGGCACTAGCGCAGTGAGTTTGGTAATCGAGAAAACACGACGACTTCGCGGCAGTCCCACGGGAACTCCTTCGAGCGTGCCTTATATCTGAACAGTCTGGAAGGAGGGCGGCTGGAATCGACGCGAGACCAATTGTTTGCGCAGTGGTGTGAAAACGCTAGTCTGCCAGATTTTACAGAAACAGCTATTTGTGGGGCCTCCCCGGGGAATGTACCCTTCTCCACATAAAGACGCAACCTGGCGGCGGATGTACGAACTATGGAGGTGCTTGAAGGGACCTGTTTTACCCACTGCCATGCCCTTACGCTTTATACCGACGGCACGGACGGTACACCAGGAGTACGTACCTACGGTACAAGGAATTTTCACACCCCATGATCAACTTCGTGGCCAGCGGGCAACGAGGCACACGACTGCCAAGCAAGACCGGCGCGAGATCGCGGTGACCGCGATGCAAGCGTGCAAGCAACCATGACCCGGTTGGCCCTGGGGCGACGACGAGTTCGGCACGTATTCTACCAACGCAGGGGATTTTACGTAAAACTACTACAAACCAGCAATACACGATCGCGATGAAGGGGCTAAGGCAAGAGGTCCATACGGAGTCTATAGTCGGGTCTATGTAGGTCTTGTAGGTCTAGGCGGTGTACGCCGGACCCTGTCGACGCGGCGACGCTACTCGATAACTCGTAGCTTCCTTCTGCTTCCGCCGATCAACCATCGGATCAACAGGATGTAATTCGAGCGTTCGCCCCTGGGCGTCCGGAAATCACGCATGCGCAGAGCTTTTCTTGGAAAAGGTTCATTGCGTTGTCGTTCTTTGCGAAAACTCCCGTTACGTCGAGCGTACAAGCGCCGTCGGAGCACGCGTCGGAAAGCAACGAGCGCGTGGTAAATGATAGGCGTTCGAAAAAATAAAGCAAACAATCCGTGCTGGAGGCCAGGCGTTCAAAGGGACGCTCCGCCGTTCTCACTTCGACAGCGGCTCTTCCTAAAGTTTATAAGCAGCCGAAACCCTGTTGTACCGGCACGTGCTCACAAGCGTCCGTGCGGACAAACTGCGGACAGAGCAGCTATGAGAGAGCCTGCTCTGTCGCGAATTCGAGAACCGTCCAGGAAGCGCAGTCTTCGTCTAATGTACCGTTAAATTGGGAAGGACTATATTGGTGATGGCAAACTTTTGCCTACACACAGACTTGAACGTAACGAGTTACAAGTAACTGATTACTTGTAATCAATTAAATTTTATCGTTTCCTCCTAACGCTTCGGTTACTTTTAGAGCGCAGCTCTTAGGCGCCCGTTTCCGGCTTGAGCGACGTCGGCGTCGCCGTTAAGCTAATTTAGCGGCGTTAATTTCGCAGCTATATTTCGCGAAAATATTTCCCCGATAAGTTTAGCGGAAATATTTACCCGCCAAATTTAGCAGGAAAATTTTGCGAAAATTTCCCGCTGAATGGGAGGCGAGCAAGAGAGAAGGAGGGGAGAGTACGGATGAGGAGGAGGGGCATACCCTCCTTCTCCTCAAGAGCTGCGCTCGAATTCGGCGTTACAATGGATTGCAAACTTCTTTCATTTTCTTTTTCTGCGGTAACGTTCGCTGTAATTAAACTCCTATTTTTCTGTAATCAATTACAAGTAATCAAATATATGTTTTCGAAAGAGCTAGAATTATTGAGTACAGTTTTTTACGTAAACAAATCGCACTGTCTGCACGTGTGTCACTCGGCACCCGAAAACAACTGAAAAACAGATACAAAGATACCAGAACGATTAGAATCTCAACGCGCTGAGCGACGTTATGACCTTTGAAGCTGAACAAAGTGTGAATAACAAGAAGACACAAAATGTAAGTATACTTTGAACGTATGTACGAATTTTTGATTCTTTGATAAAAAGATTAAACAGTAACGTGAAGGAGTAATGAATAGACCTATTGCTATATTACCCAAGCATTAAGGAGAATGCAGGGATTGGTGTTCCACGCGCCGCACGTGCTGGCGTCAGCAGTAGTAACTTTTCTAAAGCAAATACCGAAAACCAATGGCATCTTGCACGCGCGCTCGTCAACGCTTTATTTTGGTTATTTACTTCGAATCCTTTATACGGGGAAGGCGTGCGCGTCTGGCGCGTGGAACACCAATCCCCGCATTCTCCTTGATGCTTGGCTAATATAGCAATAGGTATATTACTTTCTGGTAACTTCTTAACTACTTTTATTATGCAGTAATTGATTACTGTACTCAGTTACATTTTTAATAAAGTAATTGCAATTGTGAAAGGTTACTTTTTTCAGTAACGTGCGTACACACAAAGAATCGAGGCGAAACGTCCGCAAGATATTTAGCACCAAGGACACGACCTGCCAGCATCATCAGGTTTGCATATATTCTGGTTATTAAAATACTCATGGGCTAGCTTTTAATTCCGTACTTTAATAACGCGAATATATATTTTGCGGTTAAATAATATAAATATATACACACTGCACCTTTTTGACTAAAGACGTTGCACAGCGTCTCTGGCGTGAAACCTCCACTATCTCCACTGAGATAGTGGAGGAATGTGGTTTTCGGTACAATGAACTGTTTCAGTTCATAGTGTCCGCGCTGATACAAGATTTCTTTACCTCTACACGTAACGTATAGGCGGTCATAACCGTTACGTATAACATAACAAGTATACGTTACGCCTATACGTAACGTGTAAAATAGCGATTATATATATTTTCCGAGATATTTGATTCTCGGCTATCTTGTCAGCGCCGAGGTCAAGTGCCCTCTACCCCGACGTTTCTCAGAACGACAGGTGGTTGCACACCAGGGCAAGCACACTATACGCGTACAAACAGGACTTTTAGAAGACCGCACGCTAGAGCTTCGATTCGCTATCGAGAGCTCGTACATTCACTTCGAAGCATGGATCAAGCACGTGCGCTTCTGGGCACGCTCTAAGCAGCGTATACGGTCTGCTAAAACTCTCAAATGTTAAACTGCAAAAAATCAATCGCCGTTTTTTTTTTTGTCATTTTTTTAGGTTTGGGAAGGTGTCATTAATATACTTATGTGGTGAAAAATGCGTACTTCGGTTACAAAACCCCCGAGCAAAACAGAAGTTTTGGCCTGCCATCATACTTCCGAAGTAAAATTCGACAAAAGCGCCGATGGCGTGTTCGTGCTAACAATGTCGCGCACTGTTTATCGCTTAGTGTGTACGAGAGAGTCGTGTTACCTTATGTCGTGCAGGTCACCATGCTCCGCAAAAAAGAAATACCCAGGTACAGCATATAGAAAAAAAGAAAAAGAACGCCTCCGTGTCGTAAAAGTGCCGCTGGGCCACAGTCGCACTCCTCATACGTCATACAAAAAAAAAAAAAAAGAAAGAAAAGGGTGTTTGTTGCAGACACGATGACGTCTCGGGCATATTCGAAGAGCATCTTTGCTTCGTACATTTGTATGCTCGGAGCATGTCTGAAGTCGGCATTTGTATGATCTATGTGACAGGACCACCGTACAAGGTATGCCCCAAAACAGTGTCTCCATACTGTGGGATGTATGGCATATTAGAAAGGTGATCGCGGATTTACTGCTTCCGGAGAGCAAACAGTATAGGGTTTGTACCTTGTATAGATAATCCCCTCCTACAAGAATTTTTATTTTTGTATTCACGTTTTTTATCCTTAAAATTTTTTACGTGCGTAAAGTGAAAAGAAATACAAAACAAAAAAAAACCAGATATTTATTGCTTCTTTTGCAGTTCTCAATACGTTATTTTTCCTACATTGTTGCTGCTAGAACGCTCGTGACCTCCCTAAAGAAAAAATAGTTTTTTATTGTATTGAGCCGCAACCAATTTCAATTATTTAAATTATTATAACGTAGCGACGACGAGTGCTTCGTTTTTTTCCAGTTGGGAGCCGTGACCGATCATTCTCACTTCGATATATGTTGTTTTTCTTACGCGAAAAAACGTCAATACCTAAATACAAAAAACACTTTCGTCTGTTTTTTTTGCATGGTATTTCTTTGAAAGCTTTTGGTTTCACAAATAGCTTGATGGAACAAAAAAAAAAAAAAAGCAAACCGACACCTTTGTCACGAAGGCAAATTCGTGCGCAGTTTTCACGAATGGTTCCTGATTAATATCATTCGTGCAGACACACACCGCAGCTTTCTAAAGGTACTCGCTGGAGAGTCAGTTTCTTGAACCCACCCAACGTGATCCGGCAGACCGAGTGTGCAGCCTCAATAACTGTTGTTTTGAGAATAAAAACAAATATTAAAGCAACAACAAAATGGCTTAAAGCTTGTGCTAGTGTTTTATAGACGTACCGTTAGATGTGTATTAATTTTGTGCCAACAAAAAGTAATATTTTTAATAAATACAAAAAACTATACTTCTTCAACCGGCATAAACTCGACACCCTTCTCCACTATCTCAGTGGTCTGGATTTTGGATCTGCTTCTTAAGAACCTCTGCTTGTGATATTTGATTATACTCATTGATGCAAAAAATCAGAGACGACGGACGAAAAAAGGTACAAACACAAAACGTCTCAATAATGTCCCCTTCTTCGTCCGTCATCTCCGTTTATTTATTTGTTAAATGAGTAACATCAATCAGTTCGCCTGTTTACTTTCTCTTTCTTGATTTCACTACTCATTACATCAAAGATCGGTAATTAACTCAACATTGTTTAAGAGATTTTAAAAGGAAGACAACATAATATTACCGAGAAATTTCCGCGTATATATTAGTATTTCATGTTTTGCGTAAATATTAATTTCCCCATAGTTCTTCGCCAGCATTACCGATTCAGTCTTCCGATGGTCGCGTAACACCGCTCAGTGGAAGTGTCATTCAATAGGCTGGAGTGCACGTTTTAAGAGTGAGATATATTTTTTTTTCTGCGTAACAGGATATAAATTATTATGAGATGAGCGCGAGTTTTGTTTCTGGGGCTCTGTAGCCTCGATGCGATAAGCTACTCAAACACCTTTTGTCTTCCATCAGCCCGAAACCTCTTCCGGTTTTCCTCAGCCCCGAAAGGAGGCGCCCTCTACTCCACCAGATGGTGTGAATATTTAATCGTCGGAGGGAGGCAAAGGGTTCTTTAAACAGCGATTTGCGTCTATCCTCGGTCCTTGTTAGCGTCAGATGTACGGAAGAATATATGTCCACCACCTAGAGAAGCGCCGTACTCTTTCCCGTGACCACAGCCTTCAATGGTAGAGTGGCCCTAAGTGGCAACCGAAGACGCTGAGTGCTTTGTGAGTGCTCTCCGTCGTAAAGGGGGACTCAGTCCGCCGAGGCTGCATGGGAACGGCGTGCGATGCGCCCCTTCGCTTTGTACCGTCAGCTGTGCAGGGCAAGGCTTGCTTTCTCGAAAAAACCTCTTAGTGCCTCTCGGCAACTGTTTGCTTCCGGTGGAGTACTCACATCGAAAACCAGCGTTTCGCGAGCGCGTTATAGCGTGTGGACATTTGGCGGAAGCGAAAAAAAAAAAAGCGGTTCACTGCATCAACGAGGTCCACTTTGGTGGGCATAACAGTAAAACAGTAGTTTTAATTAAAAAAAAGAAAGAGAAGCGACTGAAACTTACATGTAGCGAGAGAAGACGAGGTTAGTGAACAGTCGAGCTTGGTTAACGTCACACGTGTATCTAACAGGGGACCACTGACGCCAAAGGGGACAAGGGGCAAACACACACGTGTTCGTGCGTGTTTGTCCCTTGTCTCCTTTGTCGTCCGTCGTCTCCTGTTAGAAACATGTGTAATGCACTGAGACCCCACGTAATTTAATCATATTTATATACGTAGGTCGGGACCTTACTATAATGTCCGGATTTTTTTTTTTACGAACTTTTAGTGGTAATTTACGCACCCGTAAGTTGACATGCTCCTCGAGAATATTTTTTGTTTAATTTTGAAGCTAGGAGGCTGAAATTTGCACAGTTAGTACGTATTGAGCTCCTCTTTTCATATATGTAGTCAGTTTTCTGATACCTGGCTTGGTGAAATATCTGTGCACGTATGAATGCATATAGAATGCCTTTTTTGTGCACCCTTTTTCTCTCAAACTTACTTATAACAGAGCATCCTAAGATAGCCTGGTTACTTCCTTGTGAACAGTAGGGTGTGCAAAATTCACCTGAAAGAAAAATATATCTATGCCTGGAGAGAAAATAAAAATTGTGAACTATTGAGTCATCACTTTTTATGTTTCACTTTTAGTTCTATAATTCTTATAAAAATTCAGTGGTGCCAATCGCATAACTAGCAAGATTTGCACACTCTATACATCACTAGGAACAGCTGTGCAAAATTTGGTTGCGATACAGTAACCACAAATGGTGAAAATTGTGTGCACAAACTCTGAAAACAGGCAAAAATACCAATTTGAGAAAAACGCAAATGAAAGTTTAGTTTTATATGACATACCTAAATTCTCACTCAAACCACACGAAACTTGGTGGTAATATAGTTCCGACTGTCATAACCTGGACCACCAAACTAGACTTCTCCCGCTACATAGCACAACTCCAGAAAAGATGCCAGTCCCTTTCGCGTAGCAACCAATTCCTGGACGGCGAGTTTGCACTTTCCGCAAGTCGAGCATGCTGCGCCACTGACGAAAGCTTCCATCGCGCCGATCGCAGTACTTGCTCGCTCATCTGCAGCTCTCTCTCCGTTTTTAAACATCTTATTTTCTGATGCACTAATGAACTCGTCAGCGCTGCCGATGAAACTCGAGCGGTCGGACTCGAAAGCGTCGCCGCGCCGCCGCGATCGAGGTTAGGGTTAGCTGCCGCGGATGAACTCTTCTTCTTTGAAGCTTCCGGTTGCCCTTTTCATGACTTCCTTTGAACTTGTGTGACGCCCGAAACTTCCGAGCTTCAAAGTTGCGTTTTCCGTCGACGCCCATCGCAAAGAAAGCAGAATGATCGAACAAGCCGTTGTTCCGGTATCTGGAGCAGTGCGACGCTAGAACCTCTAGAACCGCAAGCAAGCTTCGCCGCGCAGCATGTTGCTCTTGGCCAATGGCGGGGCCACAATCGCATCACGTGATTTAAAAGTCCAGTGGCGACGCGCATTTGCAGCGGGTAAATCGTTTATTTTTTATTATTTACAACCCGAATACGAAACTATCGACGACAGTTTCGGAGAGAAAGCGTCTAGGCCTATGTGCAAAAATAAACGCGATGGCGGGCGACGCCGCGATCTGAAGAATTACGCGCTCGAAAATGGCTCAGATTTGCGCTGTTTTCCATCGCGAGACGGGCTTCAAACTCATATCTGACTAATTTCGCGATGATATCCGGTCTTGATTTCTTTACACGCAAAAGAGGAAGGATCAAAGATAATAGAACACTAAAAAAAGCAAAATCACTTTTTTCGAAAAAAAATTGCCGTTTTTCGACCTGCATCTTTTCTTAAAGCAAATGCTTGCGGAGCGTTACCGTCGTCAAATTTACAGGGATATTTTATAATGTCCTAATACTACTATATTTAGTTCGGAAACTCTTCTAACCCGGGGCTTCACTTTCTTGCGTTATTATAGTTCAATGCACAAAAAAGTGCTGTAGGACGTTTTAAAAAATTTACGTACTGTTTTTTTTTTGTTTTGGGGGGGGGTACGAGCTAAAGAGGAAATTTTGTAAGTTACTCAGAGGAAGTGCAGGTCCAAAGTTTTTATTCAGTGTCCCACATGCCCCCGTGTAAGCTGTTGGAAAGGTAGCAAGATATTAAAATAAAACATCGTTTTGATGGCAAAGCGGACTCTAAAGAGGAGAGTATTAATGTAACGAAATCCCGGCACTTCATGAGAGGATGCGCAGCTGCTCGTGTGAAAACAACGTAGCGTGGCCGTCGCTGACTTTTATATATATAATTTATTATATCCTGGTTTTAACGGTGGTCTTTTCGGTATTAATTTTATATTACGGTAGCGGCAACACGCGGCATAACCCAATCTTAATCAGGTGCGTGCTGGTAAATAGAGAAATATGGTAAAGAAAGCCCCCTTTTCTTTTTGGCGTCGCTATACTCGACGATGGATGCGATATCACCAAGAAAACGCTTTCTAGCTAGCGAGCGGATGCGAAAGTTGGCGTCCCTGTCGCTTTGTAGGCTTGCGCATCCTCATCAAGTGCCAGTAAATGTACTGTATTTGTAACATTTCCGCTACTCTGCTAAATTCTAGTTATTGCATTCGAGATATCTTAGCTAAAGTTTATTTGTAGTATCCTGAATAATCTTACTATAATCCTGTTATTGCAACACAAAATAACCATACTAATATGTAGGTAGAATAGCCAAAATAACATGTACTAAAATCTAGTTATAGGATACTAAATAACGTTATTTAAACATAGCTACAGTATCCCAAGTAACGCTAAATTGGCTCGGCAACGCTCGTCGGACGATGAAGGCTAAACTGTTTCTCTTATGGTGTATTCGCACGACGGAGTTTCTCCCCGAGGAAAGAATGAAACGTCACCAAGTTTTGAGGTCACGTGCTACGCGTCACGGATGTTTGCTAATCATTCGAGCTCGCGTGGAGCCGAGGAGAATCTGTGGCCGGGGGGTGACTTTTCTTTATTATTTTATCCCTGCCTTTTGTACGGCGAGCTCCCGAAAGCTGCCAGAAGGTTTCCGAAAAGAAAAACTGCCGCGACAAAACTACATGCGACTCGTCGTGCGAATGCTCGCGTGGATTTTCTGTACTGCCCCCTCCTTCTCGCAGCTCCGGAGATAAAGCTCTCTCGTGCGAATACACCATTAGTTTATCGAGTTACCCGGCATACGACTTTCTCCAGACCCTCTGCTTGCCTGGAACTGACGCAGCCACCAGCACTGCGTTTCCGACTGCCGAGCTACAACGAGACGCCGAACATGTGGATCCTCCCCCACGTCCGAATTTCAAGACGTCCCATTGTTGGATTTTCGCAACTTCGTAAACATGGCGCAGTCAGCAACTACAACATCGGTCATGAGACACCATACGTCCCAGCAGCGTGCCCATGGGCTCGGCAACACTCGTAGAACGATGAAGTCTGAACTGTTGCTCTTCATTATCTTGGGTGGTAAGCCAAAACAGAATCCCCATTTCAAGAGTGGCTTTGTTTGCATTATGGTCCTGCCGAGCTTACAGGCATGCCTAGTGCCGTTTTTGAAATTGCTGCTTCTGATTTTGTGTGGAGATATGGAACCTATCCAGGACCACTGACTAAGGCCCAAAGCGATTAATTGCTGTTAAGTATCCATACAATGGTACAAAAACTGGAATCTGGCTAGTCTTCCATGTCCGAATAAAAGGTTAAAAAGCGCGAACAAACGAGGACAATAAAGAAACACGGACGACAGGACCTTTTATTCAGTAATGGACCAACTAGCCCAAAACTGTCGTCCGCCTGTTGTCTTTATTGTCCTCGTTTGTTCGCGCTTTTTAACCTTTTATTCAGTAATGGACCAACTAGCCCAAACTGTCGTCCGTGTTTCTTTATTGTCCTCGTTTGTTCGGGCTTTTTAACCTTTTATTCAGTAATGGACCAACTAGCCCAAACTGTCGTCCGTGTTTTTTTATTGTCCTCGTTTGTTCGCGCTTTTTAACCTTTTATTCAGTAATGGACCAACTAGCCCAAACCCAAGTTTTAATTCTATGTCCGAGTAAGATAGCTAAACGACAAGCAAACTTAAATGAACAAACACATGACCAGTCAGCCTTCCCGTGTCACCAGACTAGAAGCCGAGCTCGTAGCCATCAAGTCAAATCCTGTTGCAACAGGTATGAAAGGCGCAAAGGCCTCTATCGCCGCGTCTCAGCTAAGACAGTTACAGGCTCGCCGCGATGACGCAGGAAGCCGATCTCGCAAATCTAACTTGTCATTTTGGGTCACTATCATTTCGGCCGATAGTCGCATTACGGCCGAGAGTGCATTACGGCCGAGAGGAGCGGAAGGGCCGGGAGGGGCTTTGAGGCCGAATAGGGCATAACGGCCGAGAACTGCATTAAGGCCGATAGTCTCTGAATGGGCTAGTGTGGCCGCCTTGTCGGGGGTCGCGTTGTGATTGATGACTTTAGTTGCCACCAAATAAGATAGATGGCGCCACATATTAATTTTATTTGTCAGTGCACATTGTATCTCTCGGTGACGGCAAATACTGCGTTTTTGGTTTTATTGCTTCATCCTTTACGATTAAAAACATGTAGCGCTTTGACCGTTTCGACCAGCTTTTCTTTTTGCTACACTCCGTGTCAACATTTTTTAGCAAAGGGCGAAGGCTATGCCCTCGTGAGCCAATTAGAGAGACGGAACGAAGCACGTGACACTCTCAAGGCAAGAATGCACTCCGACGGTGAGTTAATTGTCATGTTCTGACATTCTGATGGCCCATTATGTTTTTCAGATTTCCTAGTATGTGTTTTCTTCAACGTTTCGCTGTAAAAAAGATAGAAAATAAAATTTTAAAATGAACCTCACTCATCGCTTTCGTAGCCACCCGGTAGAATCAGGGACATAACTAATTTAGTTAAAGTTCTGAAAATTGAAAAGACACAATAAATGTTTCACTGAACTCTTAAAAAGCCGATGATTAAAATATAGGAATGTTATACCAAAAAGGCGCCCTAAATTCATATCATTTATTTGGAAATACGTGCGAGTGTGTGTACATAATCCAAATATGCAGATGAAGGAACTACTGATCAAACGAATAAGAAATGATAAAGCGCAGAAAAGCAAATAAAAAATGAAAAATTCGGACAGGCGAGGCCGGCGCACCGACTGGTGCCGGCCGTGAAGGGTGAAAACAAACCCAAAACCGCAGTAATTGCAGTCACCGACAGATACACTCTTAAGAATGGCATGAGTTTACTTTCCCGCAGAATATTGTAAACGACTTATTTCTCGCGATTAGGTCAAAGCTGGAGATTTGGAATAATTTTCGGGTTCTAATTTTCGCGACGCGGTAAGATCTCAATATAGATTCTAATGTGCTTACATTTTAACGGAATCGTTCGCGGGACCTATTTTTCGCGAATCGTAGGCGATTGGCGAAAGTTAGGTCCTCTCGACAATTAAGTAGTTTACAGTATTGGGAGCGCCAATCATTGTAATCTGAGAAGAGACTACGGCGATTGACGAGACTGAAAATATGTTAATTTCATCCGTCATGCTTAATGTGGCGCCATCTATCTTATTTGGTGGCAACTAAAGTCGTCAACCACAATGCGACCCCCAAGAAGGCGGCCACACCAGCTCATTCAGAGACTATCGGCCTTTATTCAGTTCTCGGCCATTATGCCCTATACGGCCTCAAAGCCACCCCCGGCCTTTACGCCCCTCTCAGCCTTAATGCACTCTCGGCCGTAATGCGACTATCGGCCTTAGCGAGATGCTCCCGTCATTTTATGGCCTCGAGGACGAAAATTCCGGGACTTCAACTGTGTCAGAGCAGATTGTCGAACCACATGCACAGAAAAACTTGGAGTTTTGTTGGAAAACTTTGTCATGGACAAAGCGCATCGTCTTGGCCCTTTCAAGTCTGGCAGGCGCAAACCGACTATCGTGAAGTTTTTTCTTTTTAGGGGCGAAGCTCCTTAGTGGCTAGTTATGTACGTATGTCCGTCCAGTGTCTGAGCGTCCGGTGCTCGTGCTCCTGCTCGTGAGCTCACGTGCTCACGAGCACGTGCTCACGTGCTCGTGTAAAGCCAAAAATAAAATAGATGAAAAAGATTAAAAAAATCAAAAAGAAGATGAAAAAAAAATCGGTTTGCGCAGTCGACAGGATTTGAATTTGTGCGGGGAGACCCCAATGGATTTCTAATCCATCTCCTAAACCACTCGGCCACGACTGCGGGACGAGTAGGGGCTCTGAGATGTGGTAGTAACTCAAGAGCTCGGGATGTCATGGATGAAACGTTTCATGTAGCCGCCCAACGTCTATTCAGGAGAGGGTGCTGCGGTCATAGGCCTATATAATCGCGTTAAACTTTGCGTGCATTGGCTGAACGTTTATAGACGAGAGGGCGCTGCGGTCAAATGCTCAAATGCGTACATAACCACGTTCCATACCACACATTCTCTTTCTGACATGGATGAAAACGAACGAAAGGCTCCGCATGCTGCCGCTCAGCGTCTACGCAGAAAAGCACCACCAGAGCTTCGCCCCAATCAACATCATTCTCCACGTGGAGATGCGGTCAACTTTTTTTTTAAGAAAGAAGTTTTTTTTTATATTTAAACTAAAGGGCATTATTATATCTGTGGCTCAGGAATTCCCAGCGAACGTGCACACTGCAAGAAGAGAACTGCTCGCTTTCGTGAAGACTAAGAACTGCAGATTTAAGCTGCGATACGACAAGCTTTACATAAATGTTAACTTATTTATTTTCGATCACAATAATAAATGAGTAATTGCCAAGAGTGAATAGCAATTCAAGAAAAATAAACTAGTTTCTTCTGCCCCGTTGTAAAAGTGTCCTGACAAATAATTTTGCTCTTACTCAGCGCTTTTCATAAATATCTGAATCCTGATATCAAAACGTGAGAATTTGTAATCTCTAATCGATTCAACAAAAGCTGACATTGCTTTTTAGCGGAAAATTGGCTTGCCCTTGAAGTTAGTTTGACTCGGAAATATTTCCTTCTTACAAAAAATTTAGACATACAGATCTGACAGAATTAACAAAAGAGAAGGAGGGATATTGATTGTTGTAAGAAACCCCCTGTCATGATCAATAGTGACTACACCATCTGGCTTGGAAACAGTTTGGCTTCTTATTTTATCACCTTCATCGCAAATACATATAGGCCTCTGGTACCAACCACCAGACTAAAGCAATGATTTCGAACCTTTATCATATGAGTGTCTCAGCAATTTAGCATCGAAAGTTCATAAGAAAAGACTAATTTTTCTTGGTGACTTTAACTTTTCTTCTATCAACCGGGACGAGTTAACAACAAAACAAAACAACGAATCAAAACGTTTTATTGACATGTGCTTGGATTTTAACTTTCCCTACTCATTACTCATTCAATGAGGGTCACTGATCACAGCAGTAACATTCTTGATCTTTGCTCTCTATGGACTATGGCGTTCTTAATAGCCTTACATTACTTCCGGGACTAAGCGATAATCTTGTTGCACGTTTGAATTTATTTTTCCCAGTGAAGCACATATTTCCTCATCATAAGAAAATAAGAGAATATAACAAGGCTGATGACGATTCCATCAATACCAAACTACGAGCTTTTTATAAGCACTTCAGTGCTACATTTTATAGCCGCACTACTGAGGATAAGTAGCTCCAGTTTAAAAGCAAATTGTCCCTCCTGGCCAACAAATACACCCCTTTAATTAACTTCAAAGCTGACTGTTACAACCCCTGGTACAAAAAAAACAATTGGGCGTATATAAATTAAAAAGAAAATACTATTAATTAAGCGCGCTAAACTGTCGGGCTCAAATGAGGAGAAGTAAACTAAATACCAGGAATGCAAAAAAAATATACACACACATAGAACAGAAATTTTAAAGGCCAAATCTAAAGCTTATGGCAGGGACCTATTAAAATATTATCGGAAAAACGGAAACAGTTCTGGAGCCTAGTCAACCCTAGACCCCTTTATCCTCTCACTTTGACTAATGACGAGGGGCGGGCCTTATCTGATAAGCAGTGCGTAGATTTCTTCAATAACAATATTTGTTCTGTATTTAAAACGAAGATTTAGAAATTATTCCCGAGTTCACATCCTAAATCACCCCCCCCCCCCATGTAAGCGAAAACAATTGAATACGATGGCGTTGTATAGAGCCATCAAAAACCTGAAACTTTCCTCCAGTGCTGGTGACGACCTCATTTACTCTAAAATCTTGAAAAATAATAAGCATACATCTTTGTTAAAATTTGCAAAAAGTGAATTTACCACAAAGAAAAAGTAAAAAAGAAAATCCACCGGTCTTCAAACAATAGGGCGCACATTTGTATGAAGACCGGTGGTTTCGCTGCGTTTCCATAGGACTTAAGCCTTTTTCTACTTTTATTTTTTCCTCATGTAAGTTAGCACTTTGCAAATTAAAAAAAAAAACAAAAAAACACCACCTGTGGGCAACACTGCACAAAATCGTAGCGCGATAGGTTAAGAAACCGGTTTTTGCGGTCGATTGAAACAGCCCGGCCGCTATTTCAGACACTTTGTAGATATACCATCCTAAATAACCTCCCTAAAATCTAGTTACAACATCCTTAAAGGGGCCCTGCAGTCATATTTAAACGTCTACCTTTTTTTGCGGTTTCCACGTCTCTTGAGGTTCGGGCAAGCCAGCGGGCACGGAGAGAGTAACTAAATATCAGTGCGTCATATTTTAACCGGACGACGCGGAAACCTCTTCCACCTTCAATTGCGACCCTCGGTGCCGAAAGCGCGCGAAATGTGGCGTCTTTAGTCCTGGACTTACTACTGGTCAGAGCCGCTAAAAGCTTCTTTTTAGTCGAAATACAAAATATAAGTGGCGCGAGCCGTATCAATTATTTATAAAAGTTGTTTTCGTTCACTATTTTAGATCATAAAAGAAACAAATGCAGTTTATAAAGTACGGGAAAAGAAATGACCCGTCGACATACCCGCCACCAAGCGGTGGAAAAGGCGGCGCATACTAGAAAGGTGTACTGGGATCAGGCACCGACAAGCGGCGAGCGTAGAAAGGTCCCGGATGTACGCGGCGGCGCTTCAGTCGAGGATCCGACATGTTCCGAGCGTTCCGAAGGCCTGCGGCGAGCAGTTTTGGCTTGCGATTTGGCCCTTTGGCGGTATGGCAGCGCGAAGTGGCTCCCGTCCTGAACTGATCTTTACCCCATGTTTGATGTCGTTTGTGGCCATTGAGTGTCACAATAAGGTAATGATGATAATGCAATTAATGCAAAGGTGGAAGCAAGCTGGACAATGATGACGATAATAATCCCTGGAGAAGGGGAAGAAAGGAGAGAAGGGACAAGCAAAAATCTACAATATATGTGTTTGGAAATTTGTGTTTTTCCTTTGTCCCCCTTGTTCCCCTTCTCCTGGGATTATTATCATCCTCAAAAATAAAGTACGTTGGTTAAACCTATCTAAAATCCTGTACAGATCGAATGTAAACCAGGAGATTGCCAACACGGGAAGGCACATATCCCATTGTCAACTTAGAACTTTAGAAGCAGAGAGAGCAAAAAGAGCCTCAGAAGTGGAATCCAAGATTCACCAGCTCTTCCTGAAGCACATTACTGCCGTTCATTCGATCACGTCAATAGAACGACGCTTCAGCGTCCCCGGAGATGTATTTATTCTCAAGCAAGCGGGGAAACATAATCGGTTTAAAATTTGAGAGGCAGCTACTGTAAAAAACAATAAATTATGAAACAAAAGCAGTTGTGTACTTGGCCATCAAAGTAACGAGAAAAGTAACTCGTTACGTTTTAGGTAAAATATCGAGTTGCTTTTAAGAATCGGTAACGACTAACGTATTTAGTGACATTTTGGGGTAATGTGTACATGTCCGCTAAAATCTAGCTACAAATATTAAATAACTTTACTAAATCGAAGCTTCAATGGCGTTGCTTGAATGACAAGCGGTTTTCAAGCGGAAGCTATTTCGGCGACATACGTCAGCAACGAAGGCTAGAATACCTACAACATTGCAGATATATCTGTCAAAAAAGTAACAAGAATTTTATAAGACTGTAATCCGTTGTCATTTCCATTTCGACATTCATTAAAGGTTTTCAAAGATCCGCGTTTGAATGGTTTTTATTTTAAAAGAAATCAGTTAGAGTGGCAGCAGAAAATATATAGATACGAAGTTTATAGTTTTAGCAAGTAAATAAAAGTTGGCTAGAAATAAAACAATATCTAAAATTTAGAGGATTTTACACCTTTTACGGGGCAAGACGGACCTAAACGTTCGCAGTGTCGTCCGAGAGTTGAATTCTAAGGCTGACCTGATTGAACACTTTACGATATAATTTAACCGTCCATCCAGAAGCTTTCCAAGATTTTGTATGCTGCTGAGCAAATGAGGGCAACCTGATTCTACTCAGAATTTTTGCGGACTATTTTCGCGATCCACGTCCTGCGTTATATTGCATTCGTTGGCAATGATGGCGCAAATATTTCGCACCTTTTTTTAATTTTTGTTTGATATTGTTTTAAAAAATGAGCAAATTTAGTGTGATTTTCTATGGCGCTCTCCTCCCAAGTCGGCACAAAATCTGAAATTGTAAATAGACAAGAATTTCAGATTCAGCGAACTTGCACAATATTCTAGAGGGCGGCAGCTGCCTGCACGATGGCTGAACTTTTATTGACAGGAATGTTCATCGAGGCCCAACAATTATGCAAATATGGTCAAAGTTCGTCCCTGTCTGTTTACTCTTGCGTTTCTGTGATTCAACTTCCGACCGTTGGGTCTTTTCTTTCACGCCTGCGAGTAAGAGGTTACCCCGAGCACATCAAAACACGCTGCATGGTGAAGGTATGTTTGCTTTACTTGCTCTTCTTTCTTTCGAGAGAATTCATGGACCTCCTAGGCACACTAGCAATGTTTATTCCCTCTCCTCTTCCTCCGTCTCTCTTTCCCTCTTGAGAAAAGCTGCTCGCTTTTGTTATTTATTTCAAATAAAGAGCAAGGAAACAAAGCAAGGTATAAAAAATGTTTTGTAAGACGCTTGTTTTTAAGGTAGCATGTTTTTTTTCTAAATAAGAGTAATGCTATTATTTAACAACTTGAGTAAAAAAGGGACAAGTGCATTATAGTAATTTTTCATCGAGTCGGATATCTGTGACAATCTCTATCCCTGCGTTTACTGGAGCAATTCTTTTTTAGCCCCAACGATTATTGAATTTTTCAACACGTCATCCTTGTCTATAAAAACAAAAGAGGAAGTTTAATGTGACTGTCACATCTGTAAATGCAGCAGCATGTTATATGTGTGCACATACTAAATATTTTTCTAGAACTAATATTTGTTAGAAACATTTTGAGGCTTTAGGCGACAGTATGAATGCAAAGTTTACAGTGGCTTGCATCATAAGCGCTGTATCTTTTCTGTTTCAGAACGTCACTAAAAAACAAAAAGAGCAGGACGAAGATAATTTCCTATGTTGCTCGCCGCGCTCATTAACAGTTTTTATCAAGAACGCTGTCCGTCCGAAATGATCTGAGTAAAGCTAAATTTCCTCAATATATACTCGGGGGCGCACCAAAGTTACCAGTCCTTCAGCACGTGCAAATCTAGCAGTGTCAGAACGTGGATGCTGAGATTATCATTGCGTGCTGCCATTGCTAGCTTTCCGCCTGCTGCACCAGTGGTAAATTTGGTGCGCCCTCAAGTTTCCGACGAGCTTCAAGTCGTTTTAAAAAGAGTTGATTTAGTGTTGTTTTGATGACGCTCAGTAAGTATATAATAGGAACCATATGTCTATTTTCAGTAATTAAAAAGTTATTAACAAAACTTAATTAATTAGCCGACTTTTCGCAAAGATTAGCGACCCACATAATGTCCGCATGGCAGTATAACTCACCTGCACACACCGTATTAGTTCAACTTTTACGGAAGTTTTGTAATAAATCTGTTCGATTTAAAATGGAACACCCGGTATAAATATATAAAACTTCGACTTTTTTTTGTGTGTTTTCACTGTATGCCAAAGTCAGTAGGAGCACCCAACGGCTATGATTGTTCAGGTTAGAAACAGAATCAGTCGTTTGAACTAAAAATATCTAAACTCAAAGTATACTAAGGCAATTAGACAGCGTCACTCCGAAGCCTCATCGAAACTGGGTATTTTGCAATATGTTTGTCTTCACTTCATTTCACGCTATGCACTTTTGTCGCTGACAACTTTAAAGACGAAGAACGTTGCCAGCTTTAGCCTCTAATCCTCCACCCTTTGTCAGTAAGACTGCAGTATTCGCCTGCAGGATCGCCAAAGAACGAACCAATAATAAGCAAAGACAATGAACATACGAAGCCGTGCTCTGCGTTTCTTGAACTTTTAGCGACTATAGCGCAGCCATATTGGGCGTACTAGAGCTCGGAAATGTGTCGACCGGATCAGCCTCTCCATAGGAGTTGAGTGTTGTGTAGCCCAGTCCTGCCACAGCGGCCTGAGGTGGAGCTGGCAGTCACAGGGGGGCCAGGAGGCCGGTCAGGCAGCGTATATAGGGAGGCTGGCTTGGAGCGTGTTGGAGGGACTATCTTGCTTTTCGGTGTGTGTGAAGCGGTATAATATCATGTGGCTGCTACCTGTGCCGAAGATACAAGGGTGTTACAACGACGTCAAATACGTCGAAGAAAAGGACGGATCGTTGCTGTTTTTTCCGGGGTGCAACGTGGGTTGCAACTGTTAAGAATGGAACCTAAGGCGACCTTCTTCCGAGTTTCAACGCAGCGGAAACAGAGTCACGATTCTGTCCGGGACTGTCGCCCCCTGGTCGGGGCCTGCGCGAAACGAGTCCCGATGAGCCCGGGATCGTCGCCTACGTGTCCTGCGCCTGCGGAGACAGGTCTCAACGTGTCCGTGACGTCAACGGGACATGTGTGCGGACGTGCGGCGATAAACCCCGCCTCTAACAACTGGTTGGCAGCGGTTGGGATCGGACCATGCGACATCGTGCTACATCTGCGGGTGAGCGTTTGGACTTTGCTTTGAGATTCGCCAGGCTTCAGATTAGTGGGTAATTAATTTGAACTGCTGGGAATCCTTAAGTTTTGACTCGTGCGCTGGGTTTGAGGTACAACCTTGCGACAAGTTTTAGAACAAAGCCAAAGCTAAAGAGCAGCGATCATGGATCTAATGAGGTTACTGAGAACAGATTTATTCTGTTTGTGTGAAGAATTGGGTGTGGAGGTGGAGCAAAGATGAAGAAATCTGAGATCAGTAAAGCGATTTCAGAGAGCGCAGAAGCAGAGGAAATTAAAATTGCGTGGGAACTGCTTCAGAACGCTAGGAGAGAGGAACGAGAGCAGGAGCAGACTGCAGCGAGAGAGGAACGAGAGCGGGAGCAGGCTGCAGCGAGAGAGGAACGAGCGCAGGCTGCAGCGAGAGAGAACGAGAGCGGGAGCAGGCTGCAGCGAGAGAGGAACGAGAACGAGAACGAGAGCAGGCTGCAGCGAGAGAGGAACGAGAGCAGGCTGCAGCGAGAAGGAACGAGCGCAGGCTGCGACAGAGGAGCGAGCGCTGAAAAGGCTAGAGCTCGAAATTGAACAACAGCGATTAAACTCGCAGAACAGTAGAGTTGGGGCTCCGGTGCGAGCAAGTGAGACCGAGTCGTATCAAATGAAGAAGCTCATGCAGCCGTTTAAAGTTGGGGAAGACGTGGGCCTGTTCTTAGTGAACTTTGAGAGGACATGTGAGAAGTTGAGCTTCGCCCCAGAAACGTGGCCGCAACGGCTTTTGACTTTGTTGCCCTGTGAGGCTGCGAGAGGTTGTCGCGCGCCTTAGTGCTGGAGACGCGGACGACTACGACAAGGTGAAGTCCAGCCTTTGAAACGGTACCGCCTTTCTGCCGAGGCGTTCCGTCAAAGGTTTAGAAACGCATCCAAAAGAGCAGCGAGGGCTACTCGGAATTCGCTACGGGCTTAAAACCAATTTGATAGAATGGCTGAAGAGCGAGGAAGTGTACGAAAGCCGAGACAAGGTAGTCGAGTGTGTGTGCCTCGATCAGTTCTTTCGTAGCATTCCGCAGTCAGTCAAGCTCTGGGTGCAGGACAGGGTAGGAGTAGACACTGTCGAAAGGGCCGCTGAGCTAGCCGAAGAGTACGCAACGCGTAGAAAGCTGAGCGGAGAGGAAAGCGAACCCGGCCGGAGCGATCAGCGCAAGACCTTCCAACAGGGAAACGGCTCGCGAGAAAACGGGCCCGAGAAGCCCGAAGCAGGACAAAGGTCCCAGAAAAGAGCGCAGAACACTCGAACGGAGACGAGGCGCGGAAAAGCCAAACAGGGCAGTTCGAGGCTAGGAAGCCGTTCCTGTGCTACAACTGTCAGGAGCCGGGACACACAGCGGCCAGATGTAAGAAACCGCGGGTTGTGTTCTCGACCGTGACCGGTAGTGACGAGGAACTGGAGCTCCTTCGTCCCTATCTTCACGAGCTCCAGGTAAACGGAAAGCCGTGCAGGGTGCTTCGTGACAGTGCAGCGACGATGGACGTTGTTCATCCGTCGTATGTAACGACATCCGATTTTACTGGAAAGGTAGTTTGGATCAAGCAGCTGCTCGAAAAGCACAGTGCGTGCCTGGCGACGGTAAGGATAACTGGCCCGTTCGGAGAGCTAGTGACAGAGGCGGCTGTCTCGCAAACAGTCCCGTTGGAGTATCCTTATTTGTTTTCTAACCGGTCAGATCTCCTGCTGCGCGAGAGGGGTCAACAACTGGGGAGAAGGACTAGTTCAGTCATGTACGAGGTCCAAATCGCGTCAGCTCGCCTTTGTTGACGAGTGATCCAGAGCCAGAAGCAGCTGTCGGGAGCAGGCACTCCAGAGCTCGAAGGCAGAGAAACAGGATGAGAGGGACCAGGTTGTAGAACAGCCTGACCTCGTAGCACTAGAAAGTGTACGCCGTCCCAACGAACCGGCGGAAAAGGCGGAGGAAGACAGGATCAGTGAAAGATCTCTCGTAGCTCCGGCGTCACGTAACTTTGGTCCTCTGCTGCGAGCAGACGGAGTGTCTCTGACAGTCGAGCAGAAGAGCGACCCTAGTGTGTCAGGGTTTCACGGTACAGCTCAGGATCGAGATTGCTAGGACCAATGTGACGGGGCATGAAAAAGGCGGATTGTTTTATCGGCGCTATAAGGACCGCATTTTCACGTCTAGGAATCACGTGAAAATCGATCACTACGACTTCAGGGCAAGAAAAAGGAAAGGCAAATTTAACGGCAATGCCGATGGGTTGAAGCAGATTTTCTGGCATCACGAAAAACAGTAGGGATGATCTCAGAGGTCTTCGTCATCCACGGGAATGAGGATCTAAGTGGGGGCACTTCGTTAAAACCCCAAAAGGACCTCACAAATTGCGAAGGGTTTTGTCTTTTGTATTTTGTTCATTGTGACCTCGTTGGAAAATGAGTTTTGTTTTGGCGACAGCGGGTCAATTCGCATTGTTTTGGCAAATTATGGTAATCCGTAATCCAGTCTGGCGGGTCTCTGGCGAATTCCGAGCGTTTGACTGCGGTGTGGCGTGGTGTTGTGTGGGACGTTTCCTCTAATGCCTCCGTTGTAAGAGGTTTGGGAGTTTGTTTAGTGCTTGCAGCGACTTCTCAAGGCCTACTCCAAGCCCACCTCTTCAGGCCAGCGATTTACCACCGGCCATTCGAGGTTTCCCTGGCCCCGGAGGGGCTGTTAAGAATGGAACCTACGGCGACCTTCTTCCGAGTTTCAACGCAGCGGAAACGAGTCACGATCTGTCCGGGACTGTCGCCCCCTGGTCCGGGGCCTGCGCGAAACGAGTCCCGATGAGCCCGGGATCGTCGCCTACGTGTCTGCGCGCCTGCGGAGACAGGTCTCCAACGTGTCCGTGACGTCAACGGGACATGTGTGCGTGCGTGGGCTTGGCGCGCTCAGGAAGGGAGAGAGTGCATGACTCAATTGCGGAGGACCATGGCTACGACGCACTTCTGGCTACGCTACTGGCGGACGTTGCTGCCTCGCACGTGACGGCGGGTGGCTGCTGCGCACTTGCTGCCCTGGCGGGGAGTGAGGGAGAAAACGGACCCTATATAAGGCGGAGCGTGGGCTGCTCCGATGTTCTCTCTGATTTGACGACTGTATCGCAACCATGTAATTAAACCGTTCGTTACGTTACCGATTCTCCCACCTCCACTGGACCCCTGGGTTCTTCACTTCGGGAATGGTCGTCGTCACGAGCCAGGAAGCTCCCGGACGTGCGGCTCAAACCCCGCCTCTAACACAACTCATGCAAAGAGAAACACGTCTCGTTTCGGACGCCGAGCGACGCCTCTCTGTTCGCGGAATGAGATTGCCTGATTCCAAGTGAAAAAACGAAACTGATGTGTAGAAAAAGAAAAAAAAAAGTATAAGGAGAATGTGTGACTGGCGGGATATGTCGGAAAAAGCATATTTCTTCAAGTGGAATTGCTCTTCAATACAAAAAACAGTTGAAGTCTCTTCATTTGTCTTGCCAGTCTTGGTGTTTGTCTTTACATGATGGATGATCACTAGATGTCTAAACGGTATTAGCGCACACGTAGAGGTGTGCGAGCGCTAATACCGTTTTTACGTTTAATTAAAATCCAGCCCAAACATCTACCCTTTTAAAGCTCACTAGATGAAATCAGTTGAGACATCTCCTGGTTAATAAGTTTTGGCTGAGAATGCAAAAGTCAAGGAAACGCTCGCTTTTATTAATCCATGCTACAGAAAAAATACGTAACACCGGAACTAAAACTAGGTATATGAAGGTCAGCAAAATATACAGTTCCCAAAAATATAGTTAAAAGAGCTTTGAAATTAAAGTGGAGAGGAAAGTATCGCATATCGCATCATAACTAGATTTCGCTTTCTTAAAGATGGTGTGTAAGGTGAGACTTAAAATTGTTATTCTATAACAGGCAAACGACAAATAAAAATAAATGACCATGGAAGTAACTAACCACTCCCAAGCAGAAATTTGCGCTTTGAACATAACACTTCCCGCTCGCACGAGTCAGGCTTTTTCACATGAGTCTGAGTTAGGATGGAGCTTATTTGTTCTCACAACCGAACAGAAAAAAACCCGAAGATTCCGACCATTTTTGCGCCGAATAAAGCCTTCGTGCTGCAACCGCCAGGCCTCTGCCAAACGCCGGATGGCCATGCTCTCCCACACAGCGCCCTCATCGGCGTGCTGGCGCATCGCTACAGACTCACGACCGCCGGACGACACACCTCTCCATTCTAGTACACCATAACCATATCCCTATAAAAGAAAGCACTCGTTTTGTTGGTTTATTTATGAATTTTAAGAAAGTATACCGTGTTCCGTCAACACCACCTATATAAACAGAAGGGCTCCTGCACCGTGATCGCACTGTCATCCCAGTAAGATCGATCGAGGCCCGAGATTGGGCACGAGCGCTGCGTCAGTGTTCGGCCAGGGCTCGTGCTCAATCAGCGCGTCGAAGGTCGGACTAGCCGATTTGGCGCGATCCGACTCTGATGAGGTTTCAAGAAGGGAGAGGAGGCGATGCGGAGGCTTTGATTATTCTAGGCGGTGTTGGTTCCTTCCCATTTCGGCAGTCTTCCAAGTCATGTATTGATTCTTTTCAGATAACCAGTTCAATTCACTTAATTTACTTGAACATAAAGGTTGGGACTTCCCCCGCATATGCAGCTTAAGACCCGGATTGAAGAAATAAAATTAAAGAGGACACTTAAGACTGCTTACGTGTAGCACAATCCTACAAGCAGCTCGCCACGTCTCCATATCGCACACGGCGATCCGGCGGTGACATCACGTTGCCCCGATTCGCAGGCGCGGCGAACCCCGTCGGCCCCACGCTTTCCGTGACGATGCATCTGGGTTGATGTGGTTTTCCACGTGTTTTATTTTTCTGAGGTGCGTCCGCTTTGACCTTGAGCGCCGCGCCGACTTCCGTTACGAAGCATCTGCGTTGCTGTTCTTTTGGCCCATGACATTTTTAACTGCTGTTTCGCTGCTACAGACGGTTACAGACAACGCGAGTTTCGCTGCATGGGACTGTTAATGCTTTCGCATTAAAAGCGGCGCGTGTTGACCGGAACATATAGCATGCTCAGTTTTCCATAAAAAGCGGACTCGGTGTATTTTACAAGTGGCAATAACGTTCGCAGTGTCGGCTAGCCCACCGAGGCATCTTTTTCGGGAAATCCGAGTGGCGTAGCACCAGAATATGGACACGAACAATTAAAAAATGCAGTGAGGTGCTCAACCAGCCGCTCTGTGTATAAAACCTACACGAAAGAACGTTCCGTAATAAGGCCAGATTTGGAGGGCTTACGTGTCAAACAGAACAAGGAGATATCGCACGTACCGGCGATGGGCCTGATGACTTCTCCAGACACAGGTGTGGTTCTATAACGCGCGACCGAATTCCCAGTAACGCAACGTCTATAGCGCAATAATCCTCCGACATATATTTATGATCCTTCGGAACGAGTCTTCATCTCACTAGCATAAGGCTCGGTTCAGACACTTGCAGTTTGAGTGCGTTTGACTGCGTTGCGGCGAGAACCGAAAACAAGTCACCGGCACATCTGTGCTTCGTATGAACGCGTGGAATCCAATTCAAGGAATCATCTTGGAGCGCGATATAAGCAGTAGGGATGTCCGGCGTGTTTCGCTTCCGCTACGCAGTCAAACGCAGTCAAACGCAACTGTCTGAACCAGGCTTAATAGTGGCAATTTAATGTCAGTTCCATCGAATGACATTTGTGTGAACGCCGAATCAGCTCGCGATCTGTCGCGCGTGACATGCGCTACGCCCGGAGTGCCACGCGCTGAAAGGCCGGTCGCTCAAATGTCATTGGCTGGAAATGACATTCAATATCCATTCTAACATATTATATTATACCCCCGTCAGACAAGCACGTTAAACGCCTTCAGAGCGAACTCCTTCGATTGGCCGGCAAACCAGCGCACGCAGATAAGCGCATTCTAAAGGCCTTTAACGCGCCCGTCTGACAGGGCTGTAAGAGTTCAGACCACCGAGTTTATTACCTCTATCCTAATAATATGTGTTCAAATTAAGTTAAAAATATATATCACACGTAATTTAAAATACAACTCGATTAAAATTGCCCAGGGGAGATAGTATCATGCGTTTCACCTTAAGTTCGAGCGGTGTGAGAGCCTAGGAGGACAAGCAGGCGCAAATATACAGACCAAAAGCGTAAAGGCACAGGCGCTCTCTAAGTTCATTGAATGAGCCGGCGGAAGAGCATCTGTACAGAAAGATGGCGAACGCCGGGACACTCCGCTTTCGGTGTTGCTTGACTGGTTCCTTGGCTTGTACAGTCGGTTGCGCTCAGACATGAGGTGAAAACAAGGATCCGTATATATGACACCGAAAAGCAAGCTGTACTTGAGGCGGGTAAGACGAACTTTTACGCACCCACTGGCCACAGACAGTGATGTTAAAAAAATATAGAGAGAAGCGGCAGGATACATGTTGGCAAGAGCACCTCTGTTATAGCCTCGTCCGATTGCCGTCCGTCTATAAAACAATACGAGCTCTGTGGCGTCTCGCGCAATCTTTGTTTCTACCGTGTGTTCACGAACAAGTTTTTCTTGTAGCGAGTGAGGCTTAATAGCTACATCGTAAAATTCCGAACCAAATAAAACTGGGACCAGGTTTAGCATCTCGTCGTCACGGTGGGACGAAGCGCCTAGGTTTACATGCATTGTTTTAACGTCACGAAGCGAATGAGCAGGTCAACACAAAACTTTATCTTGACGTTTATTGAGGTTCATTAAGGTGAACCTGTGCCTGGAACTTAATCAAGATACCGTGAGTACTGAGAGGCATATGAAAAGGAGACTGAACAAGTGCTGCTAGCCGCGGCTTCTTTTATGCAATATCAGTTTTTCGCTCACATTCTTGATATGAACGCGTTGTTAGTTCCAATGTTCGACTGGAATGTTAAGAAATCATACAAGCTTCATCATGCTGACAAAGACTGGTAAGCACAGAATGTGTGATAGGTCTTCCACTTATCGGCGTTCGTCGGCGGTGTAATTAATGAAGGTTCTTCCGGCTGCTTCCGCCATTTCGTACGTTATCCATAAACTCGCCTCTCTTTCCTTCCACCACGGTAGAAGAAGAGAGAGGCGTCTAAAGGGGCAGCGCCTCGCTACAAAGCAGATGTGTCCAAGATTTGTTCCCATTTCTCACAAACGCCTTGACATGGCCAAGCTCTTTCAAGGCCGCGAGGCGCGCGACCGTACCTTGGCGCGCGGTTTTGAACGCCGCGCCGAAAAGGGTCTGTCTCTACACTTCGTCTCACCTTAGCACGGACTATTGTTAGCCGCGCATGCTAAAAGCGCGAACTAGTTTCTTTGGATGAAGCCTCGACGGCTGCACGAGCGCTCGTGCAGAGAGTGCTCCATTCAAGGCAGTCAAGGCTAGCCGCTGGCGCTTGCACAGCCGTCGCAGTTAGTCTATGCTAGGGAGGGACGAAGTATAGCGCCGAGAACAAACGTCGTCGCTCGCTAGCTCAGTCGCTACTCACAATCTCGATGTAGTGAGTTCGAATCTTGCCGGGGAAAAAAGTATTTTTACATGGTTCCTTTAGCGCCTAACGCTTTCGGTGTCGGTATTTTGTTACAGCCAACGTTACAGATCTCCATGCCCATTGGCTAATAAAACACATTAGTTCTTAAAAACAAGACTCTAAAATTAAAATTTGCCAGGCGGCGTTTGAACGCCAACACTCCAGGAATTATACCCGCGTGCGCTGTCAACTCGACCGCGCCCCTCACAAGAAGCTGCGGTCGTTATGTATTGAAACCCAGGCAAGATAACAAAGTAATGCATCCAAATAGGGACGCAAACAATGCCATGCTATTCTCGCAGCTAGGAACCATCCGATTTGTACTTTGTGTTTCTCATCGCCATTGGCATTTCACCGTCCACGTTTGTCTCCGTCGTCTCTCGTCGTTAATTTTTCGTCGCTGTCGTCGTTTCACTTTTTTTTTTTTTGTCGCCATCTGTTTTTTACGTTCGTCGTGGTACGCTGTCGGCTTTTTTCATTTGGTGTTGTTGTCTGTCGTCGTGGCTCGACGTCGGGGTTCGTCGCAACGGCTTTTCTTCGACATCATTCGAGATCATTGTGACCTTGTTAGGTGGGCTGAACTGGGCATGGCGATGCCCCGTACCTCCACCAAAATTCTAACGAAGGAAAAGAGCAGGAGATGCAAAACTGAACATAAACGTTTGATAAGGCTAACTTGTGCCTGAAGCTAAATCGGTATAGTGTCCATACTGTGACGGCTACGAAAGCTCGACTCATCCAAATGCTGCTAGCTGCCACGGCTTGTTTTATGCAACTTACAGACACTTTGCAGCATCTGTGCAGGAGCGGGGCAATAACCGAATTGCCGTTTTTGTTTCTCTTAGTTTGAACCCTTTGCTCCATCATTACCGCAGCAGCACAGGTTCCTGTTGACATTTTAGATACAACTGTGTCCCTCTCCACAGCAGTGGCCTTTGTAGAGGCTCCTCATAAGCACGTTTCAGTGGCTCGGTATCTCAATAATACGAGAGAAGGCATCAGCAATGGCTTCTGTAATTTGGGGCGTGTGCAAAGCGATTGATACTGTCGAAAAAACTCCTGACACGAACACACGATCATTTCCTACCGATTCTACTGAAAAGTCCCAAAAAAGGAACTAAGGTAAAATAAAAAGGCTAAAGAGCGGGGAGGCGGGGAAGGGTGGATCGAACCAAAACCACCTAGAATCCAAGGCCTGTGAGAATTACGTCATCGTTAGTGGATCACCGCCGCCAAGAGGCAGACGCGTCTGTTTTCGCGTCGCTGCGTGCTAACGTCGCGCTCGTCGTAAGACGCTGGAAGACGCGCTGTCGACGACGCTAACACAAAGTAAATCATGTGTCTACTATACTCTGTTTCACCTTATGTTGTACCGCAGAGAAGGCTACAAGCGCGAGCTTCTCACTCTAGGGCACATCTCGGCGGCACAAGCTCTCGTCCGTTGAAAGCAGCTCCCAACGCTATCGAGCGCGCGCTTCTAGTCTTCATCTGCGGTACAGCATAATTGGCTGCGTCATGGCCAAAGCTGAAACGATGTATAGTAATGAAAATGGGGGGGGGGGGTGAGAAAGCCAACGGTTTTTTCTTTTAGGTGGTGTTCATCGAACCTCGCGCAGCCGCGTGTCACTCGCGTGTGCTGCGAACATGGTCATTGCACGGGGTGAATGTTTACCAATTTTGAATGAACAAACTAAAACATAAAGGACAACTGGCTCCAAAAGTGTTCGTTGCAGAATAGCAAGAAAGGTATACTTGGAGGACTGCCCCAGTTGTTCCGCGGGGACCGCGCGCTTCGTGTACAGTTTTACTCCGCAAGTACATGGAGTAAGCAAGCGTAACAATTAAAGTTGCCCAGAGGAGGCTTTCGCAATCGCCTAAATGTGGCGATAACACACTCTGTGGGTTCTAAGCAACATGAAAGTCCCTAAATCATAACAATACGCGGCCGATTTCCCTATTAAAAAAGTAATTAAAGGTCGCCACACACCGATTTCATCTCCGGCGATGGGAGGAGCATGTTCTGAAACCAGGACCACTGACAGTCAATAGCGAGCGAAGTATCCTCGCGCCTTCGGCCGGTGGAACCGCGAAGCGATATATCGAATGCGCGCAGCTCTTTGTTCATACAGCCAGGACTACGATCCAACCCAGCGAGCGAGCGATCGACAGCTGACGACCGGTCACATCACTCCAGCGAAAAAAAGAAAGAAAAATAGTGGGTTCTTTTTGAGACGATTACTGGGCAGTATTATGTTCCCTCCGCGAAAAATAACGTATTTTAACTACTCTGCTTCTGTTACCTACAAAAGCAGACATATTTTGTAATAACAGCGTTTGCAATCTCAACGAAATGTCGCGTTTTTATGGGCCACATGCCGTCCTGGCTGCCGGCACAATGCTCCTTCCATCGCCGATGATAATTTTGATCTTTGATTGCTTTTTTAAAAGGAAAATCGGCCGCGTATCGTTATGATTTATTAGTTTCTAGGATGCTTGGAGCCCACAGAGTGAGTCATCGTCATATTTACGCCAGCTAAGAAACCTCCTCTGGACACCCTTAAGCGTTCAAGAGAACAGTACATTCAGGCATTAGGTTCGTGTTCTTTCGTTTACGCTGTAGTTGACTGAACGTTCCTTTCTCACTAATTTCCATTTTTTAATATTCTTTTAACCTTAAAAAATATCCAGTGCAAAAAACAAAGACAAAAAAACCACATTTAGTAGCGAAAGACGATGAACATTCGTACTCCAAACGTCAAATGCAGAAGTGTGTACGCAATGACAAAAGCAGACATATTTTTAACTTAACAGCAGCAGCGCTATTCACAGGGGGGGGGGGGGAGAGGGAGAGAATCCGTTCTTGTAGTTCTGAGTGCAAAAAAAAATTTGCTGAGATGGGGAAAAGCTTGCGTTTTCGGTACTGAGAATTGAGAAAAAAACCCCAAAGCTTTTAAATCTCGTAAAAAAAATTCGTATTGCCCTTTCGCGACAAGGGGAGGTTGGGGGCCGTTAAGGTTCTTTAAATTGAGAAGACAGTTCCAAGAGTATCCATCGGTGCGTAAATAGAAAGATAATTTCGATTGACTTTGCAACTTGCGTCTATTATTAAAGGGGGAGCCGCTGTTGCATAGTACAAGCAAAATCCCAAGCTGCAAACTCCTAAGAACGTCAATGAAGCCCAAGTATGTCATTCTTTCCACTCGAAGTGCGTTTCTAAAATATAAAATATTAAAATACTCATATTAAAAAAAATCGGCAAAAAAGATACTAAAGAAGTGTCACCTGAAGTTTGTTTTATGATCCAACTTTGGAACATTATGAATTGGCTTTAGAACAACACGGTTGTAAATCCTTCAAAACAAGGCAACAAATAGTATATTTTTTATTTGACTTATAACGCACATGGTTCTTTAAAATTCCCACAAAATACGGCCATACTTTTTATAACTTCTTGGTCAGTAGATTCCCTCACTTAAGCACCAAACGTATTTAGTATAGTTACTTCCGGTGTCCCAAACACCTGCCAGATTTTTTAAATCGACCGCAAAATTCGGTTCCTTAATTTTTCGCACAAGGATTTTGTGCGGAGTTTCCCACAGATGGTGCATTTTCTTTTTTTAATTTGCAAAGAGCGAGTTTATTTGAGGAAAAAGTAAAGAACGAAAAATGCTTAACTCAGATGGAAACGCAGCAAGCCACCGGTCTTCAATCAATAGGGCGCCCTATTGATTGAAGACCGGTGGCTTCGCTGTGTTTCCATAGGAGTTAAGACTTTTCTTTCTTTACTTTTTTCTCAGGTAAATTCGCTTTTCACAAAATTTACACAAAAAAGCACAATCTGTGGATCGCAGTAGATTTAAAGAGCCTGTCCGCTATTCGGGACAGCCGGTACTTACAAGTGGAGGCTAGCGCAACCCAAACATAATTATTATTTACAAAATTAAAAAAATTAAAAATAATGCAAGTTCGCAGGTCATAAGTCGCAAACAAAGCCTGTTTATCTAAACTACGAAAATATGTGGATGAAAGTAAATTTGAGGGCTGTGAGGTAGCTAATTAAGCACTAAGATTACAATAGGTCTTTAAAATTATAATTAATTCATACCTTCTAACTCACTAAATACTTTCAGTAACTTTAAATGTCTACTAATTAAGAAAGTTCGAGTAACTTATAGCTGGTTTAGTCAACTTTCGATACTTTCCGAACAAGATAAAGTTCGGTCTTACCGCAACCGACTTTCAATTTGCTAGCTGAAAATGCTAAACGCATTGAAACGCAAGGCGGAAAACCTATTTAGTTCAGTTTCTTGAAACTTCACAGTACAAACTTGATGGCAGCTGAATATTTCGCGTCGTCTAGCTGAGCGCTCTATTGTGCCGAACAAAAGCGAACGTGCGGAATTGGTCGCGCACGCGTTGAAGAAATGTGCGTATCACGAGACCTTATTTGATGACATTGCGGACAAGTCCGCAGGTTTGCGGTAAGACCGCCGACATGGTGCTAAGTTTCATGGTTACCGTTGACCGAAGTGAGGACTGCGAGTCCGGGCTCGTATCTTTGGTTACTGTTTTCGCTGCACGTGCAAAACAAGATCAGCACCTTTCAGAGTAGTGACCTCGTGCCCGTAGTTTTCGCTGAACTCTAAGCTAAGAAAGAACCATCACACAGCGTACGTGAGGCGCGATTTGCATCCAGTCAGCGCATCGCTAATCTGAGAGTGACGAAGATAAAGATGAAGGGCCCCAGCAAGGATGGGGTGTTCTTTCTAAATTTCCTCATCGACCAATTCCTACAACTGCGGTACCTCCAATACGATCAGTACCGAAACAACGATATAAAATGCAACCTCTGGCTACAGCGAAGAAATGCAGCACCGCTTCTTCCGGTATGGCCTTCGGCGGGAGTCTTCATTGAACGCTGGCTTACTCACGTGAACCGCGCAGTTCTATTTGCCCGATTATATTTGTCTAATATTTCAAAAACAGAGAGACGTTTTTTGTTTTTTTTTCTGAAAAAAACGGCACATTTTTGTACTAAAAAATGAAAAAGGCCAAAAATTAAAAATGGCCAAGTTGTTGAGGGCGAGTCTGTATATGTATGCTGAGGTTCTACCGCAGCCTCCAGCCCGTATGGCGCAAAGAGGGCCTGTGCTTCCCCGGGCATGCACTGAAATCTACCAAGAAGATGAGAATTTTCATGCCGTGACTGGTGAGTAACACGAAGGCAATATGCTGACTCGTTGTTTTACGTTGACGAGTGTTCACGCTCGCTTTCAATTGATGGAACCCACTGACTCGTCTGCAAAACAAGGCTGCCGATGGCTAGCATAGTTTTCGCGTTGCGCAGCAGCGCTGGCATTGAACCTGGCCATGACGACGTTGCGCATATTTCAACATTTTGTTCGCACGGGTTTTGTCATGTTTTACTGCAATGCGAGTTAGACGCCAAGCGAAGCTGCTAAAGCTAGTAAATATCAGCCACGTTTGCACCAGAGTCACGCTTCATCAAGGCAACAAGGTTGGGGAAAACATGTGCACTCATAAACGTTGCCTCGGGGCATAGAAAACCTTCAAGATGAGCGGGGAGCGCATATAGAAGCTGGTTTGGTGGAATAAATGACGGGAGGGGCCGAGGATAGTTAAAAAACACGCGTACGCATACAATTTCTCTTACAGCTGGGCAGCGAAACAGAGTTGAGATTTATTGTGGTCAATGCGACAGCATCCTGCATTGACACGGCTTCAGCACACACATCGTGCGCAGCAACGGGTTCGAGTGTGGAGCCCCCATGCTCGCCTGGGAAGTGTCCAAAACATGACAATGGGGAACAAAATGGAACCTAACACTCAATCTCCAGATAAAAATTTCACACAGATGTGTTCATTGAAATTATCGAAAGCTTCTTGGCAAACGTTTTTGATAATACGGTTAGTAATTCTGGACGAACAGTGGCGGACCATACGTTAAAATTAAATGAGATCAGTAGATTTATTCGGTATCACATAAAACTGTGGAACTTATTAAACGTCACCTAGTGGACCATCCAAGAACAAACAGCTATCTACCCTATTTCCTCTACATCATATTGCTCCGCAAACAATAATCATATGTAGGGACAGAAATTTTCGATCTACAAAGTCCATTAGCTTTCACGGCATTTTATTCTTAAGCACACTGAACATTTTTTTCCACTTAGCGTACGCCTGTTTGATTCATAATTGAGTTAAATCAAAATAAATATTCTCTCAGGAACGCTAGATAAACAATCCTCTGTAAATTTAAATATGAGGAGAAGTCTTAGCATATTAACAGTTCTAGGGAAATCAAATATTAATTCTACGTTTCACGACTTCTTTTGATAGCCAAGAATGACCCCCGATTAAACGCTGTTTGTGGTATTGCCGCTGATTGTTCCCTATGGCTATGAGTTTGCAAACATACGATTTTATGATATAACTTGGGGCTTTTACGGAACCATTTTTGCCTTCTGCATTTATTAAAATTTGAATCGGTGTTTGTTTTCGTCGAAGTAGGGTCCTGTTTTAAAATGCCAAGAACAAGATTTGCATGTTGAAATTAAAAAGGCCGTAAAACATCGTTTTTATAATTTGTTTACTGGCGGCAGGGAAGTAGACAGTAATTACAAAAAATGATACATAAATACACTGGGTTCAATGAGGTGTCAACTAGTTTCAACCGTTACATAAGACACAGTCTACAAAGAACCACATGATTGAACGCTAAACTTGGTATGTAAAGAAAAGAAAAAAAAGAAGGCTAATGCAGCCAGTTGTCGCGCGAGCAGTTTGGTGCGATTCGTTATTTCCGATTCAGCGGAGTCCGCGAACCTGGCATGGACCTCGGTGGAAAAGAAAAAAATGCTGAATAGAACGCGTTTGAAATATTCAAAATCGTGCTATACCGCAGGTTCGCATACCTATTTCATGATGCTTGCCCCCATGATACAGAAGATTTCTCAGGTCCGCGGACTTGTCCCCTGACAGGTTGGTCCGCGAATCAGCTCTTAAGTTTTGCATGTTTTTTTTTCGTCTGGTACATGGCGGATTGCGAACCGCAGGAAAGGTGATGTCACTGGTTACGTATGACTTGTCCGAAGACAAGTACGCCTTGTGAATACACCTTTAGAGGTGATTGGAATATGCGAGCGAGGGCGAGCCAAGTCGGCTGAAATTAAGGACCAAACACATGCGCGAAACAAAAGTTTTGTAAGTACACCAGCCACGTTTACCATCTAATGCAGAAAGATACGCCTTCAGTTGCCATGGGAAGGGATGTAGACACAAACTTGAATTACTTCATCATCAGTCATTGTCTAGAACAAACATACACACCACAGCCACACGTGAACGTTATAGCTACCTTGTCGAAAACTATAGTCACGGGTAAGCTTAAAGAAAAAAACAAAAAAACAGGGGTAGTGACACGTGAACGTCTTATTATACATCCGCACCCACTGAGATGGATGCAGTTGTAGAGGAGAACTACTAAGGACGAATAGAGAATACAGAATAGTGAACCCACGCCCTGTGTTTCTTAAGCTGTCATCGAGTATAAGCTATGCGGAGCGCAAGTTAGTCTGCTTCAAGCGCAGGATTACTGCTGACGTCGAGATATGACGTTGGCTCTGAATGCTCTGATTGAACGGATAGTGGGTGGACCTCAAAGCTAACTTCCGAGGGTCTACCCACTATTTTTATTTTTCAATCATCCAATAAGAGCTCGGTGTTCTGACATCATTGCAACCTTTGTGCCAAGAAGCAGACAGAACTCGCATACAAAGATTAATCTGTCGGGCCGACAGAGGTCCAACTTCTTGGACGAAGTCAGAACGAGTCAAGGCCGCCAAAGTAGAGCAGACTAAGAGAACCGTCATTGCCAGAGAAGATGGTCACAAACGACACGAGCGAACAGTGTTTGGTGTGGGCAGCCTCGCTCTCTCTTCCTCGTCCCACGGCTGCCTACTTAGGCTCGGAACTGATACTCAGTTCGTAAACATCAACTGAAATAAGAACTGCGAGGTTTGCGAACTAATATCTTTGCTATCTTCCGCTGGTTATTCGCTGCAGAGAAATGTGAGAATATATTTTGTATTTGCCCCTTGTAGGTCTGTTATTAAGGTTACGCGAGGCAGTTCATTATCCTCGTCTAGAAAACAACATAAAACTTACATAGCAGAACCAGCTTTCGGAACTTCCAAAAGGAACACGGACCTATTTTTCTATAAACGATCGTTTCAGTAGCTGCAATCGTTTTCAGAATTTTGGAGCGGAAATAATACCGCTAACGCTGAAGTTCGATCTGCACTGGAACAAAATGAGCTCGTAAAATCAGGAAGGTCGTCGCGCAGTGTCGAAGCACAAATAATATTTTGGATCATAGTAGCCAATTTACGTATCCTAGATTTCGATCCTACGCTTCAAATGAAAATAAGTATACATATAAATATTTTTACTCTGGCCAAAATCATCATAGGTTCGATAGCACGTGTTTCGAACGACCACCATGCGGGGAGAAACTGAGGGAAAGGAGACGGGTGAGAGCGCGGTGAGAGGCTAGCTGCCTTTGCCTCTACTCTCGTACAAACGCGTTGGAACGCCGAACGCCGGCGTTGTCACCGTTACGAGGTGTGCGTTGTCCCGCGCAAAGGAGGATAGTAGGCGGAAAAGCGGATGCTAAGTTTGGATACACTCGAGCCTTTCGTCAGCTCTTCGCATCTTTCACGTATTGGAAACGCGGCACATAAACCACGTGACTCAGATTGAGCATTTTGAAACACTAAGTGAACTAGTTGCGTTATTCTCTTTCTCCCCCCTTTTTGTTTCCAGTGTCACGTGGTCGACGCAGCGGTGTAGGAGACAGCGCACGCGTCTTTCAAACAATTCGCTGCGCACTTGCGCACGCTGCCTTTTGAGGTCTTTGCAAAAGAACTATAAGCGAACTCCACCCTCTGAAGTCACGGCACTGTGGTGGCTCTGCTGTCTGCACTACACATGCGCACACGCTTCCCTTGTCGCGAACCTGGTTCCTGCGTACGTGCATTGCCTGCAGCTTGTGTGGCAACGTCGCGGGTCCACGTTTGTCAAAACACCGAGTTGGCAGAGCGGATCCAGAACCCGTTTGCGGAGGGGGGGGCGGAAAATTTTAAGGATACTATTTTCTATTTTCTCATTCTGTCTTGTGCACCGGGGTCCACCCATGTCAAATTGCCCCTCCGAGAAGGGGCGAGGGGGTCGACATTGTTCGAAGGGAAGTGGCCCCCCTCACCCTCCCCCCTTCTTGGATCCGCCCGCGTGTTGGTGTATAGATCCCGCGGAAAGTTATTAGCTTTAAGTGTCTAAAAAGACGAACAGAGAGTCAGTCGAACTGAGGCGCAATCAAAGACGTTAAGAGTTTAGGCACCACTGCTCATGCATTCAACGTCAATAAACTTGTGTCATCTCGGAACCGCTTACGGCCTTTCATCCAGAATATTTCAGGTTATTGGAGCTGTTCCATCGTGATAGCTAGCAGGCGTTTGCACTGAATTATCTTTAAAGGCAATATTCAATGGCCTCTGAAGGATCTTTGCATCCTATATCATAATCCGTTTATTTTTCTGGAGCTCTCTGGATAAGATGAGGAGCAAGATGAGCTTGTAGTAATCTGTACTTAGAAAACCGAAAGAAGTCTCGTTGAATCGCTGCAACAACAGAGGCTCGACGGTCACTTCCTCAGTCAAGGAAATCGGCGCCAGTTACGTCCGATGATCAACATGGGAAGCAATTTTCTTACACATTTCAAAATGTGACAACAGAAATAAAATAAATTAAGGACATAAACTTTTTATTTTACTTTTAGCAATACAAGGGAGCTCAACCATCTATCCAAGAAAAAATATAACACCCAATTTTAAAACCCACGAAATAGTAAACAAATCTATACATGCCTTAGCGTACTTAAGGCGATCGCAGCAAAGTTTAAATAGGCCAAGTTTTTTTAAAGCAATGAATGACCCGGGAATGGCGCCAAAATTCACTTGTTCCAAAACAGTTTTAGAATCTTGTTTAGTTTTCTCAAAAACAAATTTTGATTTCCTAAGCAAAATATAGAACACAGCGAGCCAAGAATACTCACGCCCGTAATTTCATAAAAGGTGTATTTTAGCTAGGCGTACTTCACTTGATGAAATTTCAAAGCGTATAGCTTGATTTTTCTAAACAAATGCGATCAACAAAATTTCAACGGTCTAAGCCGGTTCGAAAAACAAACGACGGAGTTAACACATGTTTTGCTTGTGATGCCATCTCCCGAAAAGGCACAGAAAGAGACGACGTTCTCAGTGAAATCCAGACAGGATTGTTTGTACACCGCGTCCACCGGAAATGGCGCTACAAGCACAACCCTCGCTATCTCGGTCGTCTGCAATCCTCAGCCGTATCTTGGGTGGCGCGTATGTTGGTCTCAAATTTTTACACAAATCAAGCTACCTCTAAACTTTGCAGGTAAATACACCATTAAACTCAACATTTACAGAAAATTTGAGATTGCTATGTGCAGGTAAAAATTTTGAGGTCAATCTTAGAGCTACTCGAATATTGAAAATACACTATATATAATGAATATACCTATACGGTAAAACAACGCAGCTAAAACAATGAGCAAGCCGGGTAGAGTTAATGCGAAAAGATGTGCTAGTCGTCATAATCACTACAGAGTTTAACTCGACGCTCAATGCAACGTGAATAGAGATTAGCGTGACATTGAATGCAACGTCAATATAGAGTTTAATGCGACATTTCGAGCAGAAATCGAAACATTGCATGAATCTCCGTACTATTTCCTAAAGTAATGGCATTTTCTTAAATGCATGCGTATACTTATACTAGCGATATATATCTCAATAAAATTACAATTAAAACTTTAGGTGGGACAGTAAGCGATCTTTAGAAACATCTCCTGAAGACCACTTACTCTAAACTTCAAGGACACTACCACCAGGGCACCGGACATCTTGATGGAACGGTGACTTCTGAGCGAGCGTTGGCCCAGGCAGCTCTAAACAGATGTTCAAGCTCGACGTACAGCCTTGTCGTGAAGTAAAGTTCAGGACTTGTATAGGATGTCAATAAAGAAAGCTACGACCAGTTCTATCCGGACGTCATCCCAAAGGTATTGTGTGATATGTTCACTAACGGCAGAGGCGGCCAATGTTTAGGTCATTTATCATACCGGGTTTTTTTTTCTCGGTATTTTTGTTTTGGTAATACTACAATAATTGGGACTTCTATATGGTAATAAGATAAATGGGACTAGCCTCCATCTACTGTTCTTTATGCTGTTATTGGGTGTATTAATATACAACTCGATACATATCGAATTGAGAGACCATACTGTAAGCAGCCTTTAAGACCCAGATCAGGAATGTCTAGCAATGCAAAGGCCAGCTTATTTTTATATTAAATAAGCGTGTGCGATTAGGGTCTTTAGAAAGCTTATGCGACCCTTAATCATTGGGTTTTTAAAATCTGTTTAGGTCAACGCATCACAACTTCTCGTGCATAACAAAGGAACGCCATAATATAAAAAGATTTACTTTAGAGTCCGGGTTCTTTCAAAAACTGACCCAAAACCGACCAGTACGTTAATATAGGAACCGGGCGGACCTAATTCAAGCCCCGACCAGGCGCCCCTAGAGGAGCAAACAAGGCCGTTTCATCGGGAAGCTCCCAAGCTCCTGCCAGTCGTTGCGTTGGTTCTACGTTGTAGCGGGTTAGCGCTGTAATTTCTGGAGATGGCTATTCTGCACCCAAAAGTAACAGCAATCGCTGCGTGGTCGGATGCAACAAGCTACGGCCTAAAGAATGCTCACTTTAAAGTTCACCGGCCCTTCAAAGCCGTACGTGGCAGAGCGCCGCGCTACCTGGGTGCGACTTGTGCGTCGATGCACGCAAGGTGGCGTTTCTCATCTTGCAGTTCGCTGTTTGCTTTAGGCTGCTGATGAATAATACACTTATATTTTTCTAGACGACAATGGAACAACATGGACAGCTACATAAAACTCTAAAATATGCAGAAAGTACTTCACCGCGGTGCGAAAGCGGAACGAGGCCGCCCACCCAAGCTATACAACCCACCCTTGGATGTTTCCATCAGCCCACAAGAAGAGAGTAGTGCTGGGAATCGCAGAATGGCGCAAAAACAATCGCTCGGTTGTTGTCAAGCTGATTGAGAAAGCAATGAACGTACATTATTAGCGCAGTCAGCTCAACGCCAAGCAAAATACTCTCTGATGTACTTACGCGAAGCTCGACATTTTTGCGGGCGCGCTCCTTTCGTTTGCGGACTACAGCGCGCCGTGACATCCACTTGGCTGTCGGGAAAGCAGGACCTCCTTCACGTCGTACACGTGGCCAGATTCGTGAAGAGTTTTTCTGCCATATTGGCGCCACGGAAAAAAGCTTTACGGGTTCCTGTGGCGCCTTAAATTCCATATGTTTGTATCTGTAGTACAATTGAAGTGCAGTGTTGATAAATAATTATTCAGGGCTGTTTCAGTATGGCGAAAAAATAATTCAAATGAGATGGTGGAAGAGTGCTCAGATTTGATTCCGTTTCAAAACCTCCCACCCTTCAAGCCACATAAAGCAAAACTTCTACTTGCAGTTGGGGTCGGCACAATGTAAGCGGCTCAAAGGGGCAGAGAGCTTGCAGCAAAGCAACAGCATCTAAATAAAAATAGGGGAAACAGTAATTTTCAGTTAAATAATGCTTTGTGTGCCTGCAGTTTATTTCAATGTTTAGGTGCTCCACCTGCGTTTACAAACGAATGCAGCAAAGAAACTCACGCCATTAGTTGCATCAGAACAAATGCAAGCAGTGACCTCGAGCATTTTTTCATTAGTTTTATCTAGAACAAAATGTACGCCGCACTAACGTTGTATAACCCCCTTACGCGACTGTAAGCTATAGCTGAAATTGGACGTGTCCCACCGCAAAGGGGGAAACTTCTGAACGAGCAGACCGTTAGAAAGCCGCCAGAGCGGACAAATGAAGTGAACTTTCATCCCCAGATAACACTTCAAAATGCACGTAGCGTGGCTGCTTGCTTAGGCTCAGGTGATTCCAATCTATAAACATCAGACAAAAAAACGAAGGCAGGTTTCGTGAATCGACATCTTTGGTGGCTTCTGCTGGTTCTTTGATGCTAATGCGATTATTGCTGTATTTTTCTTTGCATGGCCGTTAGTTAATCTGAGGTTAAGCTCCACCACAAACGTAACTAGCAGAAGATTTCACACTGTAAACGGAACATGTTTGCAGGTTTTACAAGGATATTTTCTGTCACTGCAATTCTTTTGGCAGATTGCGAAGATGAAATAATGTTTTGGTGGAGGATTGGTATCGGCGCGGAACACTGAGCACAGCCTGCATGATCAAAGACGTGGACAGAGCCCAAATACGGGTAATATTTTGGGCTGGCGTGGTCGTTTTGGTACCTATGTTTTGGTGCCCAAGTTTTGAATAAATATATAAACAAATACATATAAATGTGTTTACTCTACTCAAAATATTTACAAAAGCAAGAAGGCGCGTTTAGACATATAACTAAAAATGGAGACTTTATTAACAACATATTTGTCACGGCTGAAATATCCCGTAAAAATTTAAATACTATGTTCCTTGTGTTTTGTTTTGTTTTGTTTTATTAACAACCTTCTTTTCGTTTGATTTCCGGGAATACGGCTGCATAAAAGTTCTTCCTCAGATTTTATGCAAATGTTTAAATTTTGTTCAAATCAATCGCCCTTTCTCCTAACTCGAAATGAAGAAACGCAAGGTTTCTGTTTTTATACCGTCTAAATTCTCTTTCAGTCGTTTTCACCTTTGTGTCGTTTCGTCATATGAGTGAAATGCAATACAAATACAGCTTAGTTTTATTTATGTACCTCCCCATGATCAAAAGCTGTGCATGAAGGGATAATGTTTGAGCCAATATTGAGGACACTGCACAGAAAAGTAACACCTAGCGTAAACAATTATTGCACAGTTCAGACTTAGCATAGGTTGTCCTGTCTCTTAAGGTTATAGATAAGCGAATGCGGCGAAATAATTATAGTTGAAGTATGGTCGACACTTTCTATTTCGCGGTATAGACAGACATTAAAAGAAATTGTAATGACTGAAGCTTGAACTACAGCATTCAGTTGGTGAGTGATATTAAGCTGAATCAATATATATGTGTATATATTTGTTCCTGTAGGTGATATTTGAGAATTAGTTACCCCTCCTCTTTCCAAACTTGCTGTTTGAACTGCCCATGACAAATAATTCCGATCGCCAGGCGCAGTTCGAGATTATTGAAACAGTTTACATTTTTAAAATTAATCAGAAATTGAATGTTTTGATATTTTATAAGAAAGCTAGCAGTTGATTTTCTGAATCAGGTCAGATTTGGGTTGGCGGTTGGAGTGGGGGAGGGGGGGGAAGGGGGTTTACCTGACAAATTAAAGAAGGCCATTTGGCACGCCCTAGTGGAGGACTCAGGATTCGATTCACGACTATCTGGTGATTCTTGATGCGTGAACCGAAATTTCAGTTATACGGCGTTTTCCACAAGCCTCCGCCTCCGCCGTTTCGGCCCTTCGGCGAGAATGGTTTTTTTGCTGCTACTTGGCATGCATCAGTTCTTTCGTAGCGGAACCATCAGTGCTTAGCAACTAGAGTACAAAATTCCTTGAGATAGCGGTGCACGGCCACCGGTAATTTTGGATTTCCAGATTTATAAATACAGGTGGTTGAGCAGCAAGTAGTTCTTAATTCGATGTTCCAATAAGTGAAAACGTTGAAAACATTCTGGATCTCCACAGTCTGATGCTTTTTTCGAGGTTTATTGGCTGCGTGAGACCACCAAAATTCGTTAAGGTTCGTTGAATCACATTCTGACGGCACGAATAATTCTTCCACGACAAAGCAGATTATCACTGAGCTAGTACCTACGCAGCAAATCAAGGAAAGTGCGCAGTTTTGTGTCTTAGAGTTCTTCAATTCAGTTTTCGCGACTCTTCAAAACGGCGTCGCAGCTTACCTTGAACACCTATGTACAAATGTGACGCGAAAAAGCGTGTAAAGGGCTGTCAGACAAAATAAAACAAATAATGTGCAAAGCAAAAAAAAAAAAGAAGGAAAACGCGTGCGTTTTTGGAAAGCGTGGAATTTCAGGCTCGCGTGATCGTTTAAGTGAGGACTATGGACCACGCAAACAACACGGCTTTCTCTTCACCTCCTTGCTGCCATCTCCTCCTATCTTTTGTTTACGAAAACAAGGGGAAAGAGAAAAACAGCGGAGGGCCTTGACGACAGAAAGCAGAACGTGTGAGTTGCTGTCCGGACCAACGTGATGAGCACGCGCCAAGCCTCTGACTAAGGACGCAAACAAGAAGAAAAACTTTTTCCACCCCCCCCCCCCCCCAAAAAAAATGAAAGCCGTTTACAACTCCCTGTAACGCCGAATTAGAGCGCAGCTCTTGAGGAGGGGGGAAGGCGCGGAGGGGGGGGTCACGTGACCTGGGGGCCACGTGACTTCAGGGGTCACGCGACCTCGGGGGTCACGCGGCCTCGGAGGAGTCACGTGGCCGGGGGGTCAAGTGACCTCGGAGAGAGGGGTCACGTGGCCTGGGGGCCACGTGGCCTAGGGGGTCACGCTACCTTGGGGATCACGTGACCTTGGGGTCACGCGGATCCTCAAGGTCATCCCAAGATCACGTGACCCTCAGAGGTCACATGACCTTGGAATGACCTTGAGAGTCACGTGACCTAGGGGGTCACGCTGACTTTGGGATGACCTTGAGGGTCACGTGACCTTGGGATGACCTTGCGGTTATGCCGACGGCGACGGCGACGGCGACGCCGCTCAAGCCGAAGCGGGCGCCTAAGAGCTGCGCTCTAAAAACATGTCAAGGAGGACCGTATTTGGAGGAAAACCTCTGCTTCCCGTAGCGCAAACGCTGTGACTGCAGAAAACGTGTCCTGTTTTGGCACGTTTTAACGCGTAGAAAATAAAAGTAAATTCAGAAGAACAGCAGTCTTAGTTTCTCCTAAATTATTATGGCATAAAGTTTCCAGTGATACAGACCAAAGGAAGGTTATGTGTTGAAAGTTGTTTTTATTTACATAATCACACTGTTGGTTAAAAATTTCACTCCCGCACCTTTTTGTCCGTGCGAGTCTTTTTCTATGAGGTTGGTAATGAACCATTTGCTGAACGTGCAGGGCCTACCGCCGGCGTCGAAAAGTTTTCTGGGAACGGATCTATCGGACAACAAGTCGTCTGCTTCTTGCCCAGGAGTTTCGCGGTGACGTCAGAACGACAGCGAACTCTGATCAGCTTTGACCGAAAGGATGGTGGGTAGACCATGCAATCCTAGATGCCTTAAGGTGTACCCATTATTTGTTTTCAATGAGCTAATAAGAGCTCGCCGTTCTAACATCATCGCAACTCCTCTGCAACAAGCAGACGAACTTGCTCTCCGCATTGAACCGGTTCTAGCATACGTCGGAGGCCACATAGGCAAGAGGGCAAAGGTAGGCGTCAGGCAGAAAAAACTGCGCTTGCTACGCTTGGAGAGCCTTGATTTAAGAGAGGGTGCTACTCGAACCATAAACAAAGCTTGCAATTTAATGGCCGACACTTCCTGCCCCACCTGTGCAAATCAGTTTCCCAGTGCGCGTGTGCGTTGCCACGTGGCGAACAAGATAGTGGGTCGAAATTTCGGTGCAAAGCATGGAGACGCTTTCGCCATCTCCTCGCACCTTTCGCGTATTGCAAACGCGTCGCATAAATCTCATTGACCCAGATTGAACACTTAAAAAGACTCTCAAATCTAGTTGCTCTAGCTACGCTATCCTCTCTCTGCGTCTCTTCATTGTCAAGTGGTAGGCGCAACAGTAGCCACGATGAGCACACAGGTCGTGCCCACAATTCGCTGCGTACCTGGCGCGCTGCGTTTCCGGGACTTTTGAAAATGTTTTTTAATGCCCCCGGTGATTTATCCACTTTTCGTGAGTTGTAAGAAACCGGCCCCTAAAAAGACGCAACAGTTAACCTGTAAAACTAAAGCAACAGTGAACCCAGAACTGATGAAGGATATCAAGAGTTTAGGCACAACTGCCTTGTATTTATCGCCAACCAAGTCGTACCATCTCAGAACCACTTACGGCATTTTACGTAGAATATTTCAGGTTATGGAGCTCTTTCTTTTGGTACGCGGCGGTTTGCACTGAAGTATAATATTCATAACCATCTTAATGATCTTTTCATATTATAATATAATCCGTTTAATTTTTTTTTGGTTTGAAGTGCTGGAGATCAGACGACGAGCAAACATGGTTTATTGCAAAATGGTTTCTTCTTAGCTTTCAGAATGTGACAACCGAAAAAAGAAATGACTAGGTACACGGGACTTCGGTTTTATTTCTGCAATACAAAACAGCTCATATTATCTATCTAAAAAATAACAAGAAATAAAAGATACATCCAACTTAAAACCTGACAAATAGTAAAAAGAAGATAAATATAAAAAAGTTATCACACCCATTGCGATCGGAATGACGTTTGAGTAAGTCAAGTTTTTCTAAAAGCAATTCCTCGCGAATGACAACAGAAAATATTTGTTCCGAAACATTCTTTAGAAAGTTATTTGTTCTTTCGATTGATCCTTTTGTTCATAAGCAAAATATATATTAAGTGTGTGCTGAGTACTCACGCTGGATTTAATTTCTGGCTGAAAAATCGGATGCGGCATGTAACAACCCAAACATTTTAATGAAAGATTTTTTTTAATGGGGCATTTTACTTGATGAAATTTCGGCATTACTTTTGTTTTATGAAAACTGGAGACAAACCAACGTGCCGCAGTCAATGCGGACGCAGGCTCGTCTTCTTTTGCCCAGGGGTTGCGATGATGTCAGAACGCCAAGCTCTTATTGGCTGATTGAGAAAAAAAATAGTGGGTGGACCTTAATGCATCTATCATTGAGGTTTACCGACTATCCTTTAAATCAGAACCAATCAGAGCTCGGTGTGGTTGTGACGTCACCGCAACTACTGCACAAGAAGCAGATGACTCGCTCTCCTCATTGAAAGTTGGACGACGCAGACGATGGAGTTCACGAGGGTGTGTGCTTGCGGTGCCATCTCCCGAAAGGCGCAGCAAACAGTCGACGCTCTCCGAACAAAAAAAATATACAGACGTGACAGTGTGCGCACTGCGCTAATGGGATGGTGGCGCCAGCAGACGCGACCCTCGTTATCTCGGTCGTCTACGTCGTCGTCCGCCGTTGACCGTGGCGGGTATGTTCTCATTTTCCACAGAAAAGTGAGCTACGCGTTAAAATTTGGCAAAGTATAATACACCGCTAAACTAAACGTTTGAAGAAAATTTGAGATTAGCAATTGCAGGTAAATGTTTTAGGCCAAGAGTCAGTACTCAGGTGAGCTGGTCGAAATTTACCATGATGAATTTCGCCAGAGACTGGGGCAGAAGAAAGAAAAATCTTTGACAGTGGTATTTCAAAGAGAAACAGGGAAGGGACAATGCCTCTAATCCTTCTTCTGTCAGAGTCTCAGGTTAAATTCATCATGTTATGTTTCGAGTAGTCGTCGACCTAAACATTGCATTCACCTCCACAGTAATTCTGACAGTACAGGCATTTTCGCTACATGCATATATATCCAATGACAATTACAATATAATTGGGGCAGCAAGCGGTTCTCAGTAGAGATAGCTCATGATCCACTCCATGGTGCCGGACATGTCGATGGCACTGTGACTTCTGGGCAAACTGTCCAGACACTCTCCCAGCAGCTTTTCGAGCTCGACGTACTGCTCGTGCTGCTAAAATAAATTCAGTCCTAGTGCTAAGCGGTCAACATTAAAAGCACATATGTTGACTCCGTAAACATCCCAGAGTTATTGAGTGGGTTTACTAACGGCAGATGCCGGATAATGTTTAGGGCATTTGTCCGTTGGAATTTCTGTCCTCGGTATTTTGATTTGGGTAATACTACACTATATTTGGCTGTTTCACGGCAATAAGATAAATGGGACTTGCCTCCATCAATTGTTTTTTTGTGTTGTTAGTGGGTATATTAACATAGTCCTTCATGCTTATGTGATCGATAGACCATACATTGGAGCAGTCTTCAAGACCCAAATCATTAAAGTCAGTGGAGTCTTCAATACAGGTAAGTGTCTCAGCTCTACCTTCTTCATAAAATCTACTACCACATTCCAAAACTTAAAAATGAGTTGCTATCACCCCCGACCGAACATCATCGCGCCTTAACAACACACCTGCTGCATCAGACGTATTTCATTCTCGACGAACGCATCTAATCGATCATTCCTTCCATCAGGCCATCAGCGACTGGAATAACCTCCCATCATCCATTGTCCACCACACTGGACCCGAATAATTTTCTATCTTGTATTAAACTTTATTTTTCTTCACTAGTTTTATGATTTGTGCAATCACGAGCTGTCCTGAATGTGTTAGTATGTTCAAGTTTCAAGTTTCTTTAGCGTTTTCATGGATTTGCGTTTTCTGTATTGTATAAATCTTGAATCCCCACGAGTAATGCCCTTCACGGGCACTTAGGTGTAAATAAATGAAATGAACTGAATTTATACCACATGAACGCCTGCGAATAGGGTTTCTCGGGAAGCCCAGCAGCCCTCAAAGTATAAGAGTTCCTAAAGTCTGTTGAGGTCAGCAGATCGCAGATTCTCGTGCTTTAAAAAAAGCGCACACATAAAGAAATTGCATTTTGTGTGTGTTTTTAATACCGAACCAAAACGTATCACTATATCACCATAAACACAGGAATAAAAACTGCAAAGCCCTACGACTAATTATTTTGTTCAGGTAGCAATCCAAGCACAGACTGTTGCAGCAAATAGTTTGGCGAACATCGGAATAAAATACATTTAATTCTCTATGGTTCTCTTTCAGGTGTAAAATTTTGTTCTTATTTATACTCTAGACTCAGCAACGTTCGGTTACTGCAAGAAAAACCAAAGCTTTTAGTGAATATTTAATAAACAAGATATGTTATTGATGGTATTTCATTATAAATTACCCTTTGGGTTCTCGTATAGTGACAGCCCGATTTATAACCAAAGTCCACAATCTGCTATTCCATAGAGCACGCGAAAACGCTACTAAATTTAAATGATATACATTCCACAAAAGTTACGTGAATTCGATTTTTTTTGCGAAACAAAAGCGAACGAATTAAGGTAATCAAATGTAAAGACTTAGCGATTACGAAGTTCGTAATACGATTCTATTTGAAAAACTGGTATGCGCAAGTAACAATAAGAAAAATAGAGACGTCATGCTGATTCTTTTACTACATCGACTTGTTTGGTTTAATCTATTCTGAGAATCATAATTTTGCTGGGATCCTTATGTTGTTTTTCTTGATTCATCGACTTGTATTCTACAGGAAAAGCGAACTCGCAAACCTTTTCTTACAACGTATGCCAGAATGGTGCCGGGATGCTGCACGATGTTTTAGATGCTCATAATACACATTGAATTACGTTTATGGAACAGTGGTTTTGTGACTAGATTTTTTTTGCTAAGTTACATTGATAGCAATGACAAAACACTGGCGTGCTATTCTCAAGAATAAACGCACGTATATGTTCGGAACATTTCTCGAACTCTCGAGTAAATTCTGTACACTCCAAAGGCTTAAACAAAGTAAGACGACTATATATATATATAAAAAAAAATGTTTTTGTACATAAAATCTGTTGAAGTAAAAAGTCAGTACATACCGTCAGGAATGGAGTAGAGCTCCGCGGGCTGAAAGAAGAAATCACGCGTTG
>JAZHYW010066004.1:0-33848 GCA_037355805.1 Ixodes ricinus
CAGTGACATAAGCAGGGTCCTTCTCAAGCAGGATTTGGATTACTGGCGACAAAGTCCTGTGCTAGCTGAGGGGCGTTTGAAGATACCTTCACGTACTCGGCACTCGTGCACAACACTTCAGTACAGCGCAGTCACAAAAAATGCCTTTTTGGGTGAAAGGTTAATCGGACTTGCACAAAATATTGCGGCGCACTAGACGAGTTGTAGCAGAAGAGTCTTGACACGGACCCGGAGGAGTACCGCAACCGGCGTCGCGTAAGCCGGGCAAAATTTCTGCAGCTTCGTTCACGGGTGGAACAAATTATCACGCGACAAAATAAACCAGAGAAGCCACAAAACACAGTAATGCGCCATATTCCTTTTAATCGTCCAAAAACAACCGCAGAAGCTTACCGTTTCCAGACTAAACGCTTTTAGAGTGAATCACCCGCCAAAAATTCTCGAGTGAAAAAGAGCTCGGTCATTTCACTCCGCGCGTCCGCGAACGGGGCGCGGATCGCAGGAATCGGTGACGTGCCGGTCACGTGGTATACGGTCCGCGGACGGAAATCGCAATTCGGTCTGTTGTGTGAATCGTCCATAAGCGATGGGACAGTCAAGTTTAGTGTGCCGGCCTACGGCATTGCAGGATTATTCTGACCGTCTTGAATCGTGGTTGGAAAGTCGTCACTGAAATTCGGAGACGCTGAACCGTTTCCCTGGCTGATGCTGCGGGAATAGGCAAACTTTCTCGGGGTATTTTCGCACTTGCGTTTGGCGTGTTAATTCGTAGAAGTTCGCTCTTCCTCCTTGGGTACATGTCTCAGATGTTCAATGAGCCGTTTTCAAGAACTTCCGTCGTTCATGCGAATTTTGTGTGTTCGGTTCGACAGAACTCGTACGACCAAGCCTTGAGACCATTTTTTGCCGTTCCTGTAGTTTTTCCCAGACTTGGTCGTTTTTATGTAGGTGTCGTTCTTCAGTTGCGCGACCGGTGCTGTTTCGACTGTTCCTATCGCTCTACGCTGGTAATGGATTGTCTAAGAAGGTACAACCTTGCGCGGTACTCTTCCCCTTATGAACATTTTTGCTGGTGTTGAGCCAGTTGTCATGTGCGGAAATGTCTGGTGTGCCACCAAAAAGTTATGGCATGCCTATTTTATAGTCAGCCCCAACTTCAAGCTTACGTTGAAAGTTTTTTTTTTTTTATGTTCCCGCAAATTTTTTAGCTTTACCGTTTGTTGCATGGTGGTTCGGGGGTGAGAATGACTGCTGCGCTCCGTTACTTGTCAAGAACTCCCCGAAACTTTCTAGTTCAAAATTTCGAACCATTATTTGCCACAATCCTTTCTGGCAGTCCATATCTTGCAAAGACAGTTAGCAGCACTCTTATGGTGGCTGCTGAAGTCGTCAAGGTCATGTGTACTATCTCGGGCCATTTCGAGTATGCATCTATGGTTAGCAAGAGACTCCTTCCTTGAAGTGGCCCTGCGAAATCTGCATGCAAACGTTGTTATTTCGTTTTGGGGTATGCCCATGGATGAATGGGAACTTTGGGTGCCTCGTTGTTCACTTCCTGGCACGCTTGATAACTTCGGACCATTGTTTTGATATTGTAATTCAGAAGCGACCACCACACATGGTGTAGTACAAGTCGCTTCACCTTTGACATCTCCGCATGACCTTGATGCAGGTCGTTCACAACATGATTTTGGTACCTCGAGGGTACGGTAGCGCGTGGTCCCTACATTGAGCCGTCAAGCTCCATGGTGAGTTCCGTCCAGCGGCGGAATTAGGGCTTGGGTTCAACGGAATTTACTTGTGCCGGCCATCCTTCCGTGATCAGTCTTAAACATTTTGAAAACCTATGTCCTTTTATTTCATTTCATTTCATTTAATTACTTCAAGGGCCCGAAGGCATTAGATAAAGGAGTAGGTTATTTATTTAAAATACAAGAATACAAGGCGAAACAAGGCAAAAATAAAATAATATTAATTAACAAAGCAGGAAATACACCAATAGAGAAATTAGCAAATAAAAAATAGATAAATAAAATAATTAAAAAGGCGCATAAAGTACGTAAACCAGACGGGAAAAAAACGAACATGACAAAGTAATATTATTTAAAATTGTAATTGCAATTTTAATACTTGTCTACAGCGCACAAGAACCATTCATACTCAAACACGCAAACCAGTAAAAATAATTCACTCACTCAGCGCTGACAATAAGCTCAATCAACTCAATTAAAACAATGCAGTTTTAAAACCAGTGCCATCAGTTATTAAGGCTATTGGTGCAGGGCTGTACAACACGAGAGCGCGCGACATTAGAGCGCCGACACTGAGAGCGCCGACAGTAGAGCGCCGACAGTAGAGCGCCACAACGTTAGCGCGCGCCTGAGCGCGCGCGACACTAGAGCGCCGCGACGTTAGAGCGAATACTAAGAAACCAGCTGAACTTAGGAAAATAAAATACAGAGAGAGAAAGAGACAGGCATACCGCTGGACTACCAACTGTTGTTTAATACTTCCTTTTCTTTTTGAACCTTGACTTTGTGCTTTCTTCTTTTCGCTTTTTTTGTTTGTTTTAAAACCCACATAAAACACCACTTATACCCAAAAAATAACTAAACTAAAATTAGAATCACCCGCACTTCACCGGGTCATAAAACACCGCAAATATTGTTTTTCTTTGGTATTGAGCTTGATTGAAGGCTCACTGACGCACGTGGCTTCGTTTTCCTCGATGGCCAAGGTCTCGAGCATCTCTCGTGCGTGCTGGTTCTTGTGTTTTGCGATGATGGTAACGCTGTTGAAATCTGCACTGCACGCACAGTTGCGGCAATGTGCCGGTAGATGACCTGCATTTGGGCCTTTTAACGACGACGCGTGTCCTCTTGTCCTGTCGTTGAGGCATTTACCAGTTTGGCCAATATAGCACTTGCCACACGATAAGGGAATGTGATAAACAACCCCTTTTCACATGGGGCGTATCGTGTCCTGTATGCGATGTTGCAGGTTTTCATGTGGTTGGTGTCCTGGTTTACCTTACGGCACATTGAGTAGGCTTTGTTCTGCGCAGAACACACGACCTTGATGTCCTGCCTCGCAGCTATCTTTTTTAGCTTGTGTGTTATCCCATGAATGTAGGGTATTATTGCAATCCTTTGTTTATCTTTTGTTTGTTATGTTCCACCTGTGCCCGAGGACACGCAGCGTCGTTAAAAGGCACAAATGCAGGTCATCTACCGGTACTAGTGCCACTAAATAAGCTACGCTTCAGAGTAACGACACTTGGCCATATTGTGTCTTAAAATCATGGTTGCCCAGTTATCTGAAGCTTTGTCGGAAATCACGGGAAACGCTTTTCCGCCCTCCACAAATGTTTAAACGGTTCGCGACAGAGCAAAGCAATATTACACAAGCTTCCTAACACCGAATCTAATGCTGACGAGGTCACACTTTTGAATTATGACGATCAGCAGTTGCGTCTGCTCTGCATACGAGCCAAAATGGCAGCGCCCACAACAATGTCGGGGAGCGTAGTGCCGATACTCTAAGCGCAGCTTATTTAGTGGCTCTAACCGGTACATTGCCGCAACTGTGCGTGCAGTGCAGATTTCAACAGCGTTACCATCATCCCAAAACACAAGAACCAGTATGCACGAGAGATGCTCGAGACCTTGGCCATCGAGGAAAACGAAGCCACGTGCGTCAGCGAGCCTTCAATCAAACTCAATACCAAAGAAAAACAATATTTGTGGTGTTTTATGACCCGGTGAAGTGCGGGTGATTCTAATTTTAGTTTAGTTATTTTTCGGATATAAGCGGTGTTTATGTGGGTTTAAAACAAAAAAGCGAAAAGAAGAAAGCACAAAGTCAAGGTTCAAAAAGAAAAGGAAGTATTGAACAACAGTTGGTAGTCCAGCGGTATGCCTGTGTCTTTCTCTCTCTGTATTTTATTTTCCTAAGTTCAGCTGGTTTTTTTAGTATTATGCACCAACAAGATCAATTACAGCCTGTTACACGTTAGAGCGCGCGACTCGAGAGCGCGGCGACGTTAGCGCGCGCGACATAGCTCGCGTGTTCTTAGAGCGCCCGTCACGAGAGCGCACAACCAGTCCAGCGCGAGTGGCCCGACCGGACCGACCACTTGTTCGGGCATCGCGTGTTTTATGTAAAATTGGCAGGGATTTATGCCGCGGAATTTAGCAGTGACATTGCGAAATGAGTCGACGAAATGTTTGCGTGTGACAAACCAAAAAGTGTTACAAAAAGCTAACAGAAAGAAAAGAAATATCTGTAGCGTGCATTTTTTTCCTCTAATTTTTTAACGTTTTTTCTAACGTTTTTTTATATCAAAGACCTAATGAAGGCTTCATTAGTTCTTTGATTTTGTATATCACAGATTTGCAGGGGTGGTTTTCTCGTATCAGACAAAAGGCTGGAAAGATCTGCATCCGAAAAATTGCGCTGAGCTTTCCTTCGATGAGTTTTTTACTGATACTTTTTAGCGGTGATCTTTCTTCATTACGGACATGGACGTCAGAATACCATTTAAACTTATGCGAGGGATGTCTAAATAGCCACCAAATAGATCGGAGCCTAAATGCCTGTCAAGAATAGACCAAATATAGCAAAAAGTAAACTATTTATAGACTAATGTTGTTGAGTCTGTTTCCTGTTATAAATACTTAGACGTTCACGTCGACTAGCATCTCTCCTGGAAGGTACATATTCGGTCGTTGTTATCATCTGTGCAGTCGTTTTTTGGGCTACCTAAAACATACACTTTGTTGTGCTCCTCCTCATCTAAAGAAAACTGCATACCTTCCATTGATTCGGCCGAAACTTGAGTACGCATCGAGCATCTGGAATCCTCACCAAACATATTTGATCACTGAAATAGAAGCCTTTCAAAACCGTGTCGCGCGCTTTATTTTTTCTGAGTATTCTCGACATTCCAGCGTCACCTTGATTAAAACGATTATATGCCTATGTTTTCATCGCATTTACTATGCACCTTCTCTCAGCCAAGGCACCCTAACACAGTCGCATTTCATTACACCTCGTCTTAATCACTCATGTAAGATTGACCGTTTCACCTGCCGCACTTCTACTTTTTTGTGTTCCTTCTTTCCCAAAACAGCAGTGTGGTGGAGTGATCTAACAGAGCGCATCATCACCGAGATTAAGCCTGATAGTTTTCGTTTTCTTATCAGCAGCCATTTCATGTATTGTGTGACTTACGATTTCTTGTATGTTTGCACTGCTGTGCAAGATTTTTTTTTGTTGCTTGATTTCCGATTTTCTTGCATGCTTGCACTGCTGTGCATGTTTGTATTTTATTATTTTGTGTGTGTTTTATATATGATGTACTTATCCTCCCTTATGTAATGTCCTTCCCAAAAGGACCTTTAAGGTATTTCATTAAATAAATATTAAATAAATAAATATACCGAGTGGCGCACCGCAGCACTGTGAAGAAATCTTTGACTCGCTGCTATATGCCCCAGCCTACTCCCCTGCCCCCTTTTCTCTCCGATGTCAGTAAACAATTGGTCAGAAAGAGTCGTACCCGTTTTATTTCTTCTTAAAGACATATTCAATGAATCAAAAATCACCAATGCTTCAATCCGATGAGTCGCACAATTTTGTTCTGTCTTTGGAGCCGCGGGTACATCACACATTTTTCCGTGTTTGCTCAAATGGGGTGCGCTCTCGTGTCGCGCGCTCAACTGGTTGTGCGCTCTCGTGTCGCGCGCTCAACTGGTCGTGCGCTCTCGTGTCGTGCGCTCTAGTGTCAAGCGCGCTACTGTCGCAGCGCCCTCGTGTAGCGCGCTCTAACGTCGGCGCTCTAGTGTCGCGCGCTCTAAAGGCGCTCTCCTTGGTGCAGGAAGGCGATTCCAATCAATGGATGTCTGGGGGGGGGGGGGAATAAGCACCGAAAATAGAGGTGATGCAATGCGAGATGTCTACTTTTAGTTGATGATCTATGCGCAATGATATGTAAGATGGTTCTAAAAGTGACGTTGCACAAAGGGCCGGGTAGAGTCAAAAACCTTGAGAAATAAACATAAACGATAGATTTTTTTTGTGAGGAGAGACTAGGCCATGAGAAAGATGCTTTCCTAGAGGTGACGCTGGTCGTGCGGTGATAGTTTAACAAAATGAAACGACCAGAGCGATTTTGAATCGATTCAATTGCAGAAGCAAATGTGATTACAGGCTCCCAGATAGAGGCTGTATATTCAAGCTTAGTACGGAATAGCGTTTTATACAAAATTATTTTAAAAAAAACAGAAGGGAGCGAGAAACTTTTTTTTAGATTATGTAGTAAGTGATTAGCGTTGTTAGTGGCACATTCAACATAGATATTCCAGGAAAGGGCATTGACTATATGAACACTGATGTATTTAAAGGAGAAAACCGAAAGGGGGAATTAATACAGTACGAGGACAAGCCTTTTTTGACGGGACACTCTCATACACCTACATTTAGAGATGTTAAATTCCGTAAGCCATTTTTTGCGCCAGTGGGTTGCGTTATTAATATCTGTTTGAAGCAAATATGTCAAAATTGTTATTAATTTTTTTATAAATAACAAAGTCGTCAGAATACAAGCTGCTAGAGAAATAGATCAGCATAGGTAGGTCGTTAATGTATATAAGAAACAAGAGTGTACCAACTACGGAACCTTGAGGGACACTGGAGTTAATACGAGAGAATGAATATCTGGTTCCGTTGGCGTGAACAAATTGACAGCGGCTTGTTAGAAACGATTCCATTCAAGCTAGTACATTAATATCTATGTGTAGGTACTGAAGGTTCTGTAGAAGTACGTGAGGAACCTTGCAGAAAGCTTTCGAGAAGTATATAAACATGCAGTCAGTCCTGAAACCCTGGTCGAGAGTGACGTGAAGGTCTTTAGTAAATGTCAGAAGTTGAGTTTCGCAAGGGTTCAACCGATCTTTCCTTCCACAAGCTATCAATGACTGGAACAGCCTCCCATCCTCCATCGTCACCATTGTGGACCCAAACGCCTTTAAATCAAGTCTTCAATTGCACTTTTTATGTTGTTAACCGTTTACCAACCTTTTCTTGAATGTATTTATTTTTGTGTCTGTTTTTCCAATGTATAATATGAATGATCCCCCCCCCTTATGTAATGCCCTCACGGGCCCTTAAGGTTCAATAAATGAAATGAATGAATGAAATACAAACTTCGACAGCCATGCTAGGCTGAATTTAAAAAAAGAAATTGAGTACAGAACGCAATCAAGATACGAATAAATTGCGTGCTCAAAGATTTTGCATAAACTGATCGTTCAAAAACGAGACGCAAATTAAAAAGTCAGCAGAACCCATCCTTTGGGAGTGATTATCTACGTTAATGCGAATAGCATCAAACGGTGCGGAGTTATGCGCGTTCGTCAGGTGGCCGGCACACTCTAGATACGCCAGCCCACTCTTGAGGCGATTCTAAATTTGTTGACACTTTCACAGCCGTGCGCACGATCTCCGCAGCCCAGCACGTGCGTTTGTGTCACTTAGGAAGGCGAGCAAAGCACGCGCCATACGCACAAACACTCAAAATGGTACCGACCAGACTTTCTGGCGTCTCAGCTAGTCTCAACCAACGGTACTCTAAACGGTTGTTTATATCTTTACCATAGCACACGCTTTACAGCGCTGTCACAGCTACCGGTGCGCGCGCGTTCATGCACGAGGGCTCATTCCGCTCTCGTTAGGCTGAGCACGGCCGCTACATCACCCTCTCCCGAGCGCGGGAGAGGGTGAGCTAGCGGCCGTGCTCAGCCTCACGAGAGCGGAATGAGCCCTCGTGCATGGACGCGCGCATCGGTAGCTGTGCAGCGCATGAAGGCGGCGTAAAGATATAAACAACCGTTTAAGTGCGTTGAATGACTGTCTTCATAGCTCTGTGGTTAGCGCGTCTGCCTGCTGATCAAAGGGTCAACGGTTCGCATCAGCCGGCGCCGGTCTTTTTTATTTATTTATCGACCCGCGGCGTAAGAGGTTAGATAGCCAGATAGATAGATACATAGACGAAAAGTGCGTGAAGTAGCCAAAGAATGCTATTCGCATTAAAATATTATGTTTATCGCCAGATTTCTGCAGATCAACCTTCCCACGTTCCAGTCTCCTGCGATTATATTTTGTTCAACTGATTTGGTGAATATTTTAAGTAAGATAATGATGGAATACACATTAGTATTTTTAAAAACTTGGCGCTAATATTATTTGTTACCATAGGTGATGTGTTAACATTTGAATAATGTTAAATTTATCTTAGCAGTCTACAGTTACAGGATGTATTTAAACAAATTCAGAGACTAGACGTGTGGGACAGAAAGATAAAACTGGTTTTTAAACAAATTTTACAAACACATCATTGAGTAGAGAAGGAAGCGATTACCCGGTACATCTACTGTCAGTGTCCTTGAGAGTTACATCGTAACTGGCAGTGGGACTAATAATTTTATAAAAGCTAGTATGTGTCACTGGGAGCTATACATTTTGATTCCGTCTATTTCTGTAGTTTTTTGATTCCGTAACACTCTTCCCAGGCATCGGTAGACTTGACCGTTCCTCCGCACCTTCAAAGATGAAATCGTGTTTTTGTAGCAAACTTGCGAATGTGGAGGTTTCAGCACGCACGTTGTACACTTCTTTCCCGTTCACTTGAATGTACTGAAGCCATGCACTTCACAGTATGACATTTTTCACGTCTCCGATTTCATGACGCATGACTTGCCCGTTGTACCCCTTCTACACTTGAATCATTCCCTTTGGAGCGATGGGCTTACCGGTATGGGCTTCAGCGTTATTATAGAAGGTTTCAAATGGATGTCTGCAAGAAATTCTTTAAAGGCCACCAGGTTGATCACAGTCACAAGTGAGCCTGTGTCAATCTCCATCTGAAGAGGTTTGTTGAAAATCTCCACAGATACTCTGATACTTTCGGGTAACTTCAGTCGATTAAACAAAACTGAGTTTTGTCTCCCGAGTTCTGTGTTGTGTCATGGTTGGTAGGTTCTTGTTTATCCTTCATTCTTTGATAGTGATGATTTCGTGTCATGTGGCGGCAGACCCATTTGTAAATGTTCTTTCTTGCCAAACATTTCACAAGTCGTGTTTTTTGCAAAGCAGTTTTCAGGGTCGTGATTGTTTTTGCCGCAACGGCGACATAGTGTCTTGTATGTGCGAGGTTTTCCTTCGCCTTCGCTTGCCTTTTTGGAAGTGACGTCTTGTTTTCTCCAACTGGAGCCTAGCGATTTACATCTTGTTGGGTTTCTGTCTCGCTCCTTATTTCCTTGGCGTCCTTCACGGCTACGTCAATCGAAGTGGCAAGATCCACCGCTGCCTTGAATGTCAGCGTCGGTTTAGCCAGCGTTTCTTTTGAATGTTCCCATTCTTAATGCCGTCAATGAGCTTGTTCTCGAAGTCGGTTGTTGAGCGAAACACCGAAGTTGTATTGCAGTGAAAGTTGTTTGGGCGAAGCTACGTTGCATACGACGATTTCGAATTCCAGCTGCTTCCGGTGATGGAATTTGTAGCGTTCAACCGTTTCATTGTGCGTCGGATCAAGGTGTATCTGCACTAGTTTAATGATCTGTACGTACATCTTGGTGCTTGGTTTGACAGGTGCCGTACAAGTTTCGTATTGGTCCGTACACTTCTCGCCCGATCAAAAGAAGAGAAAACATCGGCTCGCTTAGACTCAGGAACGTCGATCAAAGCAACGAACACTTCAATCCTCTAAAAGTACGAAGACCAGGATTTTGATGTCTGATATATCTCTTCAATTGTTCCGATGCGAGGGATTTTTTAGGTTTGAGCTTTGAGGTTTAGAGGCTCATATCACCGCTGTCTTTTTTGTTCCGATGTCAGTGAGTTGTTTATATCCGTCGTTTTTCCGTGGATCCCATTCTCGTCGCCAGTGAGGTGTACCGGTCAATTTGGGATAATGCAAGCATATTTTTTTATTTGATTAGGATACAAGCAGATGATGTAATGAGAAGGGTCTTGTTCCGTCTGTAACCAAGCAAAGTCTGTGGCTTGCAGGCGTTTCATGCTTCTCCCTGGCTCACTGCTTGGCTTTCCCTTCTTGTATCTCGGGTTGCATCCGCCGTTACGGGGACTCAAAAGCTCGTGTTGTCTATAAACGGCAAATTTGAACGCAACGCACTGCAGATATATTACGCAACGCATTTTTTAAACCTTACGCTGTATAAATGCTGTTGTAAACTGTGTAACTGTAGAATTAAAACAGACCGAAATGACAATTATTTTTAAAGCGAATAGATGGGACACGTCGTTTTTTATTTGTAATTTTATCGCGCAAAACACTTTCGCGCGATATATAGGCCGTTAGACACAATGCAGGTGGAGGTCACGACCCGCCCTAAGCCCCACCCACAGATCAGAAGCCCCGCCCATCAAGGCTTGCCTGCTCACCCGAACACGCTAACAAGCTTAGTGTCTCCCGTTCGCGATATCCGGTGCGTCTAGTCTGGCGTCCGACACCACCTGCTAGTCGTGCGAGCAGACGCAGGGCAGCCTCCGGCATTTTCTTCCACCACCGTCTGTCGTACTCCGCAAAGCCCCGAGCACGCGGACAGGAAAGCGGCGCGTCAATGTTCGTTTTCGCTTTCGACCGTCTGCTATAGGCCTCCTGCACTGAAGCTTTGAACCAACTGTAGCGCCCTCGTTTTGGGCAGTAGAAGCACCTGAATGGGCCTCGCACTAATTGAGGCACCTTCGCTGAGCTTTTTCTTTCTGTGTAGTACCGAAGAACAAGAAAACACCTTTCGACGTTCGAAATCGGCTGGATTCAACGCCGCAAGACAATGGAATGTGGCAAATTCATGACACTATCACTAGGGTACGTGCCTCATATCTCTCGTTGGTGACGTCAGAACATGTGGTGCCCAAAAGCGTATTATTTTTTATTCCTTTTTTACTGTGGAAGGCGTGAAACGGCGTCTCTTGGTACCCAACCTTAGCGTCATGACTTTGACCTGTGTTTCCAGGGCGTTCGAACTTTCGTTGTTTCTTCGATTTTTCTGGCGATCGCGTTCTGCACCACAGCGGGCACACTTCTACACGTGTGACAGTTTGAGACGCTCAAGTGTGTGCTACCCCAAACTAGAGTCACTGAATATTCCCAGAGTACCGAATTCCATTCAGTTCTCTTACCGGAAGTTAATCACACAGAATCCAGTTCTAATTGGTTGGTTTAGCCCCGGCGGAAGTTATCAATCGGCCATTTTTTGGATCGGCTCAAAAGAATAAAAAAAAGTATATAAAAAGTTTCAGCGTTACCACGGCTATGGCGTGTACGCACGGGTGGGGGCTCTGAGTCTGAGCACCGATGAGTTAGGACCGAACGGGAGGTGCGTTGATTTTCTCTATCTTGTTTTTATATCAAGAAGCAGCTAATCAGGTTCGCCGAAGAAGATGGCCGGCTCGTTTGCTCGCTCCGGTTGCGCTGGTGCAGCGTTTCAAACACTACGCCTCAGACGCTAAGTCTAACACTCGACTTAGATCTGTTTCGAGGCGAGAGAGAGAGAGAGACACGACAACGAGGAGAAAGTCAGGCACCGCTCGGAACGAAGGAAATAACTTCAATGAAAACAAACCAATGTCGCCACAGGCCAGCAACGTGGATTGAAGAGCTCCTCCACGAGAAGGAACGCTGCACAGTATACGCGCTTAGCTTGGACCGCACACGGCAGCCCCATGTTGGGGATCGCGACTGCTGCGCCCTGACTCGGTTCTCAAACTAAGCTTGGGAGTTTCGGTGCTCTGGGAACATTGAGTGACTCTACCCAAAACGAGACCTGACAAGTCCCCTTTGGTAGCGGCCCCTGGGCAACCCACGAGGCCTATTCCGAGTTCGTCTAAATACTTGTACAACGCTCAGAAGATGCGATCATGAAGGCGGCGTTCTAGCGTTCTATCGCGCCCGAGCCACGGTCCAATTCAAGCGCCTGTCAACCTCTCTCAGTGTAGAGAAATAGGGAACTGAGACGACTCAAAAAAGAGAACAAAATAAATGTACACTCCTTCCACCGTTTAGTCTTCTTGTTGTTTATTTCGCGTGACATTCGCGAGCAAGCTGGTTGAACGACATGACGCAAAATTACAACGCGACCTAAAAATATTCGCTTTAGCGAGCAAGCTGCATTTCTCAAAAATTGAGAGCCAAGTGCCTTCCAAATCGAAATGACGTAAACGTATCTGCACGAATCTGGCGAGAGGCGAACACCTAATTTCTTCCAACCAAATGAATCGCAAGCCCTTACCTGTGTACGTTGCCTCTCAGTACTGAAACAATGGTCGTAATTACAACAGCTGCACGATTCTCAGAGTAGCAGAGCCGCTTTTACGGGAATCGACTCATTTATTCGGCATCAAAAAGTGCGAACGAACAAATTAAGCCAGATCCAGCAAAATAGTCGACGTGAGAATCAGTGCTTACGCCAGTCCCTCTACGAAATCAAGCACACGCACATCGTTTTCGAAGGCGTGTGCTGCCGATAGTTGCTTGCTTCAAGCAACGTCGGTTGAGCATATCTTCCAGTAAGCACCTCGGTGAACGCGGAACGATTCACACTTCCCAAAACAGGCGAGCTCAATGAGCTACGCAGTGTGTCAAACGCCCGCCACTAGCGCCTGCAGCCATGCTTGTTATTGTTTGGAACCATAACAAAAAAAAAAAGATCATTTGATTATTTTTAACCATTATAGCTCGATCTATACTATTTGTTTCTCAAACAAAAAGAAGTCGAGTAAAAGACTACCACGAGACGAAGAAATAATTTTACGAAGACATTTCATACGTCAATCACCTTTCCAACCACTGAGAGCCGAGAAAAGGTGCTTAGCTAGCTAAGCACCGGGTGTGGCATAGAGCAGGCTACCTTCACCTAAAAATGTAAATATTAATAAAAACAATGCCGTACAAGAGTTTCAAGAAAAATATTATATCATATAAACCCTTTAATTTTTTTTTCCTTTTAGTGTCACTTTAAGTGATAAGCAGCAGTATGTTCATTAAAACAAACTCCCTTCGAACAAACTTTCCGTCCCTCCGAGTGTACCCTAAGGGTCACTGCTTCGACCCCTCATCTTTTGGGTTCACATAAATCATGGCCTCCGAGATGCCGAAGCAAGCGCGCAGAGGCCATTCGCTCGCTTCGGGATCTCGGAGGCCATGCATAAAAAATAATCACTGCCATTGTTGTTCCTCTTAGACTGTTTGCCGATGTCTCAGTCTTATACAGAACAAATGAAAACAACGGAATAATCAAATTACAGAAAGCACTTACTAATATCCACGAATACACAAAAATAAAAAATAAAAATATATTCTATTTAAAAAAAAATTAAAGACGTTTACAACTCCCTGCAACGTCGAATTACAGCGCAGCTTGTGAGGAGGAGGAGGGAGGATACTCAGGGGAGAGTAGGCCCCTCTTCCTCATCCGTACCCTCTCCCCTCCCCTCCTCCTCCCGTGCACCTCCCCTCGTTCTCTGCTCCTCTTGCTCCTCTCTTGAGGAATTTCGATTTTGCGATACCGTGCTGAACAATTTGAGTATATATATACAGGGTGTCACAAAAGAAAATTTACACGGTCTTTTTACCGCAAAAATAAACTAGGCATCGCCGAACGCTCATTCTCCGCCCAAAGGTAGAGCTAGAGGTCACAACCAGATGCCAAAGTTTCAGCCCGATCCGATAACTTAATCAAAAGTTATAAGTGATTTTCTGGAGCCCATTTTTGCCTGTTTTCGGTTTCTGGTGCCATAGAGCCCCATGTGTTCGAAAACTCCGTCGGCCGCCATTTTCCCATTGAAATTTTCAGAAAATCGCTTATAACTTTTGATTAACTTATCGGATCGGGCTGAAACTTTGGCATCTGGTTGTGACCTCTAGCTCTACCTTTGGGCGGAGAATGAGCGTTCGGCGATGCCTAGATTATTTTTGCGGTAAAAAGACAGTGTAAACTTTATTTTGTGACATCCTATATATATATATATATAGTTGTCACGTCTGGAAGCTCCACTGTCTAAGTTCTGCCGGTGCCAGGATACAGGACAGCAGGATCAAGGCCGGAGAACGACACAGCGTTAGAGTCAACCCTTCGACGAAGCACGTGATACTCTCGATGTCATCCTACTTGCTCTCGGCTCTGTCGAAGACTGCTCGGCGTTTTTCATTTCCTCAGCATTATTCTTGAGCGTGCTCTCCCGAGATGGCACAGCTGAACAGCGAGTGCACGTCCCTCGGGGCCAATGGGATGATTTCCTGCATGGCTGGTATGAAGTTCTTTTACGTCTTGCACGAAATATTTGCAGAGTACCGTAGGCGAGATACACAGAGCTACCACGAGCAAGCCGTTGTTGACCTTGGCGGCACACAACTTACCAACTTCGTCTGACATGCCGCAGAGACCGAGGGGTACAGCACAGACCCTTACCCATTTAGATGGCCACTTGGATAACGAGTACACCACGTTTTCATACGTGTTTCTCTCTGATTTATGAATGGTGATATCACTTGCCTGCATAACGGGTAGCTGGCATCTCTCCTCCTCCTTCTTCTCCTCCTCCCTGCTCCTTTCGTCTCCTCTTCCTAATCTCCTCCCTCCTCCTCTTCCTCTCAACCTCCTCCCTCCTCCTTCTCATTCTCTCCTCCTCCCAATCCTCCTCCTCCTCCCCGTGACGTCACACCTGAAGTCACGTGTGACGTCATTCTGGGAAACGTCCCATAATGCAAAGCGCGGGCCACACGTTACGTCACGTGTGACGTCATTATGGGAGACGTCCCATAATGCAACGCGTGGTGACGGCGACGGCGACGGCTACACCGACACCGCTCAAGCCGGAAACAGGCGCCTAAGAGCTGCGCTCTAAAAAAAAGACTGTGATAATTACAGCATGTAACAAATCCCATTCAATGCCTTTATGTTCTTGATGGACTCGTTGCAAACCGCGTAGACCAATACAAATGTATAGGGCTTGTGTTTAATCAACTAAACTGGAACCAACATTTAGGAAAAGCAGTTAACAAGGCCGGGGGCAATTTTTTTTTTTTTTTTGCACTGCGAAGAAAATAAAACTTTCCTGATTGTGATACTAAGCTTCTTGCCTACAACAGATTTGTTTTAAATTACACTGGATCAGTGTTGTACCCTTTCCCGAACGATAAAGTTAACAAAGTAAAATATAAAGACGTTAGCTGCTGGGATTATCTTTAACACTTGTACCACGAGATCATCATCCAACGAATTAGTAAAAAGAGCTCATCTTCCGACATTACAGAAAAATTCTATAAATAAAAAATTGAACATCTTTAATATAATTTACGGGTTCATGCAAATAAATAGGTTTGATTATTCAAAATCACTACAATCCGGGTCCTCACGATTAAACCAGTGCTCAGCTTTTAAACATTAGATTAAAAAACGTCTGTTTTAGATTTTCTTCTTTACCCTCGGGCAATTCAGGAATGAACTAATTATACAAATGATATTGTGACTTTAACTAATATCAATGACTAACTAATATTGATAGGTACTGAACTATCAAAAGTTACATTTCGTATAGCTTATCCCGTAGTGTGCCGATGTTTTTGAGTGTATCTAATACTACTTCCAAGTAAATTTTAAAAAAAAGTATAAGATGCGCAATGTTTGAATACTTGTATAAAAATCATTGAAGTTTTAGTACTGTGGAGCGCCTTAGTAATATTCACTGTTCTGTGTAGAAGCGCACTATTTCCGTTGTTGTCACATTTCAAAGTCTCCCTGGTCTCGTAAAATTGTTCTCCGAGTTTTTTTTTTTTTTTTAATTATCACAACATTGTATACGTTGTAAGATGAACTGAACTTTAAACTTTGTACTTGATGATGTTTAGCCATAAACCACTATGTTCATACATATTATCAATTGTCACGTGAGTTAAACCAAAATGACGCTGATCTAGGTACCTTCTCTCCGAAAATACTGCGGCTCCGCTCCTAATGTTCTTTTGTATTATTGAAAGTATAGTTCACAAACAAAATACAGATCTGAGCCAGGCACACATTAGTGGCGGCGCCCGACTTCCGAAGAGTCCGCGCTCATACCATATAAGTTCTTCCTTCTTTTTTCTTTTTCTTCTCGTTGCATTGGTCGTCAATCTTTGGTTGGAAGGGCGGCACACTCGAAGCCTCAATTTCCGGGCCCTCAAACAAACGACTCGGGGACACTCACGAGCCTAAACAACAGCAAGAAAATATTTATGATAGAGGCTATATTTAGTAATGCACTTAGCTCGACGTAGCAGAATGCCTCTCTAAACACTTTAGTAGCGGAACTTTGGAGATGACGTCGAAGATAGTACGGCACTGCTGACCGTTCCTTTTTTTTTAGGCACTGAGGCGAGAAGCTGAGGACTTCCCTTCTAATGCGTCACAATGCTTGGCCGCAGACGCACGCACGGGGAAACGAATTACACGTACATGCGCACTCATGAACACGCCTCCACTTCTAACGGGTATTTATGTGCCTATGTCTGCGTGCACGCATATGGGCGTTCGTTCTTGTACCGAAACATGCACATCCGCCCGTACACACAAATGCACGCCCGCGTTCATGCAAGCACACAGACTCTATAGCGGGCAAACATTCATACACACGAACAGAAGAATACTCGTATGCAGCAGCACTAAAGCAGCCGTACCTGCTCGCATAGGAAAGTGGAAGAACAGAAAAGCATTAGAGAAAGATCCATTGATGGATTCTTAGAGAATGCGTGAGCATGACACTTGGAAAGGCCACACATGTCCCCCTTTAAGAAACGCTGACGCTGACCCCTTCACTTTTTTTTTCTTTTTGCTTCCTCTTTTTGGCTTTGTTACGGGATCAAAGAAGTCCTGAAAGAAGTCCTCTTTCCGTCCTCATCCTCGATGTTTTATCCTTTCAAGTATTCGTGTATATTCACCAACACGCTCGTTTTCAATTATTACGGGGCCAGTCTTAGCGTTTCCCGAAGGGGGACGTATATGGCGTTTCCGAAGGGACATGATAACGTATTCCCTAAAAATACAACAATGAATCTTACTGTAATTCTTTTTCGCCCCTTTTCTCTACTCTGCCTGTCAGACTACGTCGACACCCTTGAATAAGGTCATCCATATCACTCGTGGAAGGAACCGCATCCATATAACTCGAGGAGGGATCCATCGTTTTAACTACACAAACACACACATCACAGCCGACGCAGCGCTACGAGGAGAACCCAGAGCGAAAAACAGGCGACAGCAGAGAGGCAACTGAACACGCCCGCATTCCACCGTCCCGCGGAGAAACACCTCCTAGATAACAAAGCCGTAGTGCTGAATGAGATGGCGTCATCAGAGGAGGCCAACGCTGGTCAGGGATTGGACACGACGATTGCGTCAACGTTCGGCTTAAACTGGACTCAAAGCCGAGTGCTGACGCAGCACTCGTTTCCAACCTGTGTCCAGCGTTGGCCTTTTTTTATGACGTCATCACATTCAGCACTATGGCTCCGCTATTTAAGAGCTCTTGCACGGTGTCTCCTCTTCTGACTCCACACCAGCCATGCCCGTAACTGAGCCGAAAACGAAAGGGCTCGTTTTGACAAAACCCAATCGGTGTCGGTCAGTTTGTCAGCGCCGTGGAGAGAGGGAGAGTTTGATGAGTGCTGACGTCAGCACTTCGGACCAATAAGGGCACCTCACGTGTCACCTTCACCCCTTTCTTCTCCTCTCTCCCCGGCACCCACAAACGAAAGACACCACAGGGTTTTTGTCAAAACGAGTGTTCTAATGATCATGCATTAAAAACACAACTCCGTGTAGAGTCCTAGAACCGAATAAAATCGGGCAAGAGAAGTTGCCGATCTGGAGGGTGTCCCCCTAAAAATATAGAGATGTTGTTTTTTGTTGTTTTTTACCTAAAAAAATAAATTACGCATCACCGAACTCTCATTCTCCTTCCAAATGTAGCGTTAGAGGTCCGAATCAGATGACACAGTTTCAGAACTGACTGTTATCTTTGTTAAAAGTTATAGGTGATTTTCTAAATATTTTAATGGGAAAATCACGTAAAAAATTGCGCCAGTTACCGTTTTCGGTAACTGGCACCTTTCAGCTGCATGTATTATAAGAGGTCCATCGGCCGCCATTTTCCCACTGAAAATTTCAGAAAATCGGTTATAACTCTTGACTGAGACAACGGTTAACTCTGAAGCTTCGACATCTGGTTCGCACCATTTGGGCTACAAGTGGGCGAAGAAATAGCGTTCGGTGATGGGTAGTGTATTTTTGTACTAAAACAAAACACTTAACTATTTTGGGGGACACTCCGTACGCCCTAAAACCTAATACGTGACAGTGGTTTTTCAACGTGTACAAACAGCGGCTGGCAGGGGACTGCTGTCTTTAGCTTTCAGTTGCCCCTGCAGACGATTAAATTCAGTTGGTGTATAGGGCGCTTGTTTTAGTATTTATTCTCGTGTAGTTGGGTGTTTACTAAATTGTAGGTCGGCGACTCTAATCGGGGTCGCGAAGCAGCCCTAAAATTTCAAAAGTGCACCTTTGGCATCTCTGCGGTGTCAATTATGAAAACAAAGTTCAGGTCGCAGCTACACAACCAACCAAAGCCGAGAGTTGTGGCCGCCAAACACCACCCTCTATTTTAGAAACTGCACTCTAAAAACAGCTAACGTTAGTCATTATGAACAATCATTCCTGCTGGCGCATGCGTTTTTTTTAACGTGGTTTGAAGCACTGCTGAATTCCTTTGACTATACTTGGTTTCGGCTTAAGTTCAGACGCAGCCGAGCCTACGAGCTAATGGCACCAATGAAGCGGCGTCAAAATCGCGAATTATTAGTCCTGATAGAACACGTACAGACACATGACGAACACCATGATGGTGTGCTTTGGATGTTGTTTAATTGGTACCATGATCTCGTAGCGTCGTCTACGTCTGAACTTAAGCTGAAACCAAGTATAGATACAAGTGTTCAAGGACAGGTACAAGGTGAACAAGTTAACGACAGAACGGAATGCACTCGCTACTGAAAGTTTATCAGAAAATACGCTAACTTATATACCTTAATAAAACCACGTCACTTCCAGCCACCCCTCTTTCTCTCTTTAAAATTAATATTTCTTTACCTAACAGGGCTACAGACGGCTCACTGATTCCTTAGTTGTTTTTACGCTGTGCCATTCCAGGATGGTTATTGTTCGACAACCAGCGGCTGCACGGGCATCGATATCAATGCACTGCCAAGTGTCCAGACTGACTAAAATGTCACTTACTCCGAGAGTGTATCAGAGTCGAGAACTACGAAAGAAAGAAGAAATCGGGAGTGGTGTTTTCTAAGAAGTTTGGTGGGATTCACTCGTAGCTAATGACAGCTTAACAAACGCATTGAGTGGGCTAATAACTTAGAGTGTTTACTAAAGGTATGTACGGCGTTTCAATGTTCGAGTGTTCAGGACTCGCCCAGCCCTTCGTTTATTTCGCTCAATCCTCGCAAATTAAGTGAACTGAGATTGTATCGCTGAAAGTGCTGCTTTGCTGAGGTGACAGAGGGGTCCATGAATGCGAGTCCAGAGCCCCCTTTTAAATATTCTTTCTTTCGAACGTATTAATGCGCTCAGGGACTCACAGGGGCCATAACACTTGCGAACACACGAACATGCGCGATACTTCAATACGCGCTGAGACCCAAGTAACCACGACAACAACACGCTCGGTCTCGGTCGCAGTTAAAGCACCGCAGCTGTTTTGATAGGCTGTTTACAATACCCATCATTATTTGAGCTTTCAACTTGCACATAAAAAGACACTCGGCAGAAGAGGCACACTAACGTCCCCTCTGTCTTAGCCGTCTTTGGAGTGTTTTTATTCTAACAAAAAGAGGGAAAACTCGGAAGGCGGGAGTCAATCGGGATGGCCAGAAATTCGGGGCAGCCGACACCCGCGTCGTGAAACAACACTCGGCCGCGATCCCAGAAAAAGAGACGCCACTCGATTCGCGTACAACCCAGAAAGCAGAGTTTGGTCGCAGCGGCGTAACGTCAAAATTACGAGCGGCAGAGACGGCGCTGGGAAGTCAAACCGTGTTTGTTTTCCTCCATTATAACATCGCCTTTTTATCGGGTTCTAGTGGCGGTATTTTCTTTTCCCTCGCGAGCAGCTACCCGCGTGGTGTTAGTGGGTCGCCGGCACTCACTTTCATTAGCCCCAAGCCCAGCGCTGGAGCACCCGCAAGGAGTGGGACGGGCCTGCTGATAAAAGCCGAGAGCCAATTTCCTGTTCGCCCGATGGCCTTGCGTGAAAAACCGGCATCCGGCGCCTGTTTTTCTTTGGCCAGCAGCGCTGGACACAATGCGGCGACACAATTGACGGCCCGGCGTGCAAGGCCGCTCACATTCCCGTGCGTCTTTCTCAGAGAAATGGTGATTTGGTCTTTTTACCAACTTTTTATGCATTTTCGAGGTGTGCTCAATCCGGCATCTCTCTGAGGCTTGGATTGGGCAGCGAAGCAATTCTATCCGCAATTTTATTTTTGGGCTTCCTAAATCAAAGGCTCGCAGTATACCTAAATACTGATATATGCGACACAAAGCACCGGAGCATGTTATCTGCCGCGCGAAATTTGTCGCCGTCAATATTGTAGAGCTGTTCTATTTCCAACTTGACAAGAAAAACCAAAATTCTCTAAAAAAGAGAGGCCGCATCTTTACGTGGTGAATGATGTTGATTGGGGCGAAGCTCTGCTGGTGCTGATGATACTGATTTTATTGTTCATAAATAGTGCTGATGGTCCTGATATTTTTTATTTTATTGCTCATATATGTAGTGCTGAGTTCCGGGTTGCGTTTCGACTTCATTATTACTGCTTTATGGTCGGTGAAATGCAGAGCCAGTGGTTCTTCTAGCGGATCAGCTTGGATCCGCTAGAGGCCATGGGAACGCATCTCCACCGCTTAAGTCAATGGTCCATGTCGGAAAGAGAATGTGTGGTATGGAACGTGGTTATATACGCATTTGAGCATTTGACCGCAGCGTCCTCTCGTCTATAAACTTTGAGCCAATGCATGCAAAGTTTAACGCGATTATATACGCATTTGACCACAGCGCCCTCTCCTGTATAGGCGTTGAGCGGCTACATGCAACGTTTCATCCATGACAGACAGATGGGATGGCAATCGATGTTAGCACGGACGCCGAACGGATGGACAAGGCTAGACCCTAAGGAGCTTCGCCCCTAAAACTTAAATGGCGCGCGCCAATAATGATCGAGGTTGATGCGGCGCAGGAATAGTTCCCGCGCGTGTAGTTCATTAATATCCGCGCAAGAAAAACGATTCAGTACGTCCTGTATGTTGTCATATCATGACTCTTCGGACTCGACAAAAGCTCCTGTAAGGCGTACGACCGGAGCCCCTGTAAAGGGTGCACCTCCGCCGGCACAATATTTCTGAGGGGAAGCCAGCTATCTGGTTGCAACTTAAACGGGCAGTGCAACGCCGTATTTGATGGTAACCGATTTCTATCAAATTTTCCCGTGTATCTGTGCACTTCCTGAGCATGTGTACAAGATATCTCGCAACACATTATTTCCTTCGAGACGATGAATCTTGAAATTTACATGTCGTAATCATGCTGCCACCTACGGCACTAGCAAAGCGGCAACGGAGTCTGCCATGATCGCTGACGTTGCCGTGAGTCACATGTTGGTCGACATGCAAGCTGCTGGTGCTATCGACAGTCTGCTTTGCCTATGTTATCGGTATACAGTTATGTAAGAGCGCGTTATGGCGACTGGACAATTGGTGCGTGCCGTAGGGCCGTAGGCGTGAGCACTCGGTCTTGGAACCGTCAGTGTCAGACGCCAGATAGAACGAAAAGTGCCTCCGGTTCAGAGGCATCACGTCGATCAATCTTTCTGCAATGCTAGCAACAAAAGCTACCGTACCCATTCCGCTTGGGAAGCGATCATCTGCGTCCATATGGCGGCGGATCGCGATCAAGCCGCCGCTGGCGTTTCGCTTCGTGAGGCGATGCCGGCGGATCGTCTGAGAACGGGTACGTCATCGTCCTCACAATCTAGAGGCGATCCTCAATTCGTTGCTCACTTAGCACGAGCCTGATGAGCCGATCTATCCGCGGAGCGAACACAGAACAGTGACGCTGTGCCAGCTGGCAGGTCAAACTGCACACGTGCATGTTATGCCATACGCGACGTCACGTCAAAATGGCGAACCAGTCGAGTGGCAAGTTATCTCGGTATCGGTTTCAGCGTATTTTATCGATTATAATATTATGTAAACGATTGTTTAATGATTTAACCACTGCTATAGACTACAGTTTTAGTACCCTTTCAGAAGTCTATTCCGATAACACGCTCAGATTGACGCGCGGAGCTGCTCCTCTCAGCGGGCGGTGCAAAGGTATTTAATGAGAAATGTTTCTCACTTTACACGAGCATACTGGCACTAGTGGGACTCAAGGATACTCGCACGCAACGCCACTAGCCGATAAACTTCGTTTTACGGTGTAATTTGAAGGACAAAAGCGAGAGTTTTCTTTCCATCTCTCCTTCGCGAAACTTGATGATATAACTGGGGGATCGCAGCTTCCTCCAGTGACGATATTTGAAGGCGGCTCATAGATTGGACCCGAGCCATGCGTGAGCACTCGATTTGGACTCGCAATAATCGATAGCTCGAGAAGCTTTCGGTTCGTTGTCCTGTGTCCAATCGCTGCAATGACGACAATAGCCGAACCATAACAATGTCCGGAACTCAGCGCGTGTCCTGTGCCTTGCCAACCCAGCACGTGGCAAGGATCAACATTGGCGGCATATAATCGGCTCCAGATCACGGGGCCGCTTGTTCTGGCTGCAAGTTGATGGGGTGAACGATGCTCGTTTTTTTTTCTAATTTGTTTTGTGACTTTAATCGCGTGTGGTGAAAAACGGAACGGGTGTTTCACAGGTCATTAACGTCAGGGATCCGTTCTAAGTGGTATTAGCGCAAACTACAAAAATCGTTGCATCGCCCCTTTAAAACTAAGCTTGTCAGATTATGCGCTAGAAAGAAAAAACGTAAGATGACCACAAACAAGTAAGCAAATGGGCATACTACACTGCTTTTTCTTCACTTAGGTTACTTGCTTGTCGTCTTTTAGCGCTACTTTTATTATTAAGCATCTTTTACCATAAATTGCAAGTCTCTAACTGCGCTTTACTTTATGTTGACGCCTTCCCTTCCCTCATCAGTTCTATAGTATGCACCAGGAGTGGCCAAGCTGCGGCTCTTTGCCTGTTGAAGTGCGGCTTGCGACTACCTAATAAACCTCCCCCCCTCCCCCTTCCCTCCCGGTCACACGAGCACTTTCCCAAGAAGAGGAATGGAACGCGGTTTAAATTGAAAGACAAGTTCCGGTTTGGTAGTCTTGCTACTGCTACCTTACGTGCAGTTGGACTGCGTTTGATTCCGATAGTTCTAAAGTAGTTCAAATTTCATTTTTTTTGCTATAGACGAAATCCCCCCCCCCCCCGCACCGGCCCACCCGCTTTCTGCCTCTCCTCTTCCAGGCGGCTCTTGGCAGTTTAGTAGTTTATTTTGCGGCTCTTAGGCAGGGTCAGCCTGGCCACCCCTGGTATACACCTTTGCAAGTGGGATCTCCGGCTTTCATTCATTTCTAGCATCCTTTATTTGTTGATGTAGATTCGGTCCGCAGAGGGGACTTAAGGAAAAAGGCGTGAAGCCTGACAAAGTTTTAGCCCCATTTTGGCGTACAACAAATTAGTTGAAAACAAGATACACACAACCAAACCTTTCAATAGGTTATATAAAATTCTATACAAAAAGCACAAAAAAGCACAAAAAATGGTACAAGCAATTATTTTACAACATGGTTCTGCAATGAAGAAAAATTAAAGTGCAAACAAATACACGTAAATGTAAGACAAACATATCAAATGAAAATTAGAAAACAAAAACATACAGAAAAAAGTAAGGTAAACACAATCAAGAAATATCCCTAAAACTAAGGAAAAAGCACGCATGCAAATATGTAAAAATTTACAATATGGTTTGAGAGGCACAAAAGAAAATCAGAAACCTTCATCTGCACATAAATTCACATAATATACCGGAACTTAATGAATCACTATTTTTAATACAGTAAAAATCAAAAAAAGAACATTAAGAAAAAAAAGTCACTGGAAACAAGATACTCTCTAATATTTCGTTTAAACTGCGGTATATAAACTTGATAATTAATTTCGACCTCCTCGCAATTGTGGATTGTTGCGATTTGAAAATGAAACATTGTCGCCCATAGTTTGTTCTTATACCAGGTACTTTCCGTTTCGGACGCCGCATGTTATATACTGGTGATGGTTCATCACCTGGTTTCAGGTAAAATTATTTCTATGAAATATTTGCAGCAGTTTGAAATAATATATATGATTGGCCTTTAGCATGTTATGTTTAATAAAACGTGGGTCAGTGTGCAAGAATCAAATATCACCGGTGTAGTTTTCGTACATGCTTAAAACTTTTTGCGCAATTAGTAATTTATTATAATTTAACGTCGTGGTAGCACCCCATACCAAAATTACGTAACTTAATTTAGAGTAAAATAAATAGTTATAGATATTCTTTAGTAGCGAGATCGGAACAAGTTTTTTTTATACATAATGCCAATAGCTTTACCAAAAATCATATTTTCAGTTTGGAAATATGGCTATTCCATGAAAGATCCTCCGAGGACCAAACACCAAGAAAGTTTTGCTCGCTCACTTGTTCCAATATCGAGTTTTCACATTTTTAGTTTATGGATTCAGGGCCTCGTTTATTTTCTGGTTTAAAGATTACGTATCTAGTTTTGTTTGTGTTCAATTAAACTCTATTCATCTGTAGCCATTTTGAGAGCTTTAATAGGTAAGTGCTTTCTATGATTTCCATTACTATGCTTTGTTAAGCCATTAAAAATGTTTGAGTCATCAGTGTACATAATTACGTCCTGCGGAACGGGTATAATTGTTAAATACTTTATGTATATAAGAAATATTAAGGGGCCTAGGATGAATCCCTGGGGAACACCATGCCGTATTTTATCTTGGAGAAGGCTGTTTTATTCACGGTGATATATTGAAAACGCTCAGTGAAATAACACTTTAGAAGCTGTAGCGCTACTCCACGAATATTATATCATCTCAAGCTTCTGCAATAATATTTCATGCTGTACTGTACCAAGAGCCTTCTTCAGTTCAGGACAGATTCTCACAGTGTATAATTTATTTTTAAAGTTCGAATTATTTTATCTTTTATGCCAAGAAGGGCTTCCACTGTAGACCTATGTATCTGAAATCCATACTGGCACGAGGGTATGATATTGTTTTAGATGAAAAGCCCTCTAGCCTAATATTTATGATAGTTTCAAATATTTTAATAACTGTATACAAACCGATATCGGTCTATAATTGTTAATATTTTTTTTTCGCTTTCTCCTTTATAAATTGTACAATTCTAGCTATTTTGATCCTGCTAGGAAAGATTCCACTTAAAATCAATTTGTCTGTTGGAGAGAACAGGATTTCTTAGATGCACAATATACTGAATATAGGCTCTGACCTTACGTCATCATCTCCGGCTACAGCATTATTTTTTAATTTGTTTATACTTTGACAAACTGTTGAGATCACCTCGAACCGCGTCGAGGTGAGGCGAATTTACTCTGCAGACAAGACGTTCGCGGCTTGCTCCTAAAATGTTGCGTCTCTTGCGAAAAGAAATGTGTATTTTGAAGAATATAAGTATAAAAAACATACTTAAAAGGTTAAAACAGCGCAAAAAACAACGGACAGGGTAAAGGAGGACACAGACAGAGCGAAAACAGAATGGGATCCTTTCTTGCGTTTGGGAACGTTTTTAATACGTGCTACGTGGCTATTTTCATCTCAGTAAAACCAAAACAAAAATATAAACGCTTTCAAAACTGCAAACGGAAGGACGTCAGGAGCCGCATAACCATTGCGTCAACGATGACTGGGCTCGCGGCTGCACAGACTTGCACGACGGGCTGAAACAGGGGCTGCGATCGTTAGAAAGTCAGCTCCAACACTTCAACTTGCCCTCCTACAATCGTTGATGCTACGATTATGCGTGGGCACGTCCCACTGCGTTCCGAAACAAAGTGCGTCGCTTACTCTGCCTATCGCCGATGCAGCAGACGCCGCCATCTTGTTTTTGCGCGGACAGTTGTGTTTCTCAGTCACAGGGTTCCGATTTCTCGCGTCGTTTATACTTTTTTTTTTTAAGAATTGAGACCTCGTTCGTAGCTTCCATCTTGGAAAAACCGCATAGTGCTCAAGTATCTGTCGTTGCGGGTTTGACCCGAAAGCGCTCAATGTTTATGTGCTGCGTTGGAACACCGCGTCGGGTAGAGACCGCCAAGTGGTTCCCTGGTTACCGGTCAACTGAGAGAAGGTTTCCAGACTGCCCCATTATCCGAGTACAGCCGTAATGGCTTTTCTTTACTTTTCTTTTCTTTTTCTTTTTCTAGCGCCTCAGTTTTTGTGCATTACGCGCAACTGCGCGTGCCGTTTACGCTGTGTATGCATCGTACGCGCTACATCTCGTGTTTCCGCGTTGCATAGGGGTGCCTTTCCCACAACAGCACGTGGCTCCAACAGGCCGGAGGTCGGAATGCCGGGTAGTACTTGTCAGCGTCTCGTCAGGTGCTTCCGTAAACTACAGGCTAAAGCTTCGCGGACCATTTGACCCTAAGGTTCGCGTTGGGATACGTAAAACAAAATTTCGTCTGCCGTCTGGCACGCTTTAATTTTTGGCTTTTTAACGTCCAGACACACTTTGTGGTGGGATGAAATCGCCCAGCGAGGCACCTTTTCGCGATTTTAGCGGACCCGTATAATTTCTTTGGCATGTAAGCGGACGGACCCGTATATATTTTCCGGCATGTAAGCAGAACGGGACTAAGGTTCGGGTCCTTGAATTTCAAACCAAGAAGAAAATGTTATGACCTCACATGGGGTCCGCGATCTTGCTCGTGATTCGCTTAGCGTTCGTTGACGCATGGGTTCAGTTGAATGTTTTAAAGGCACTGATGGGACGTCCAGGGCTACGGACAAGCTGTCTTGACCCCTGACCGAGTAGCAAATCTTCGAGTTTTGGAACGGGCTCGTGTTCGACCCCTCGTACGTTCAGCTCCCGCAGTGCAACGCGATACCTGTCGTGCGCGACAGCGTTTTTGTATTCGCGTTTACAAGCTAGTCGCCGTCCTCACCGTACGCGGTAGGACACCCGACTCTGAGGCGTCACACGCAACCTGTAAGCCCTGCGCGGCAGTTACTTGCAGCCTGTAAGCATTTCCTTTCTGTAACGTTTTTTGTTCGAGTAAAGTCCTAACGTTCTCGTAGTCCTACAACGAAGAGTCGGTCTCGTCTCTGCATCTTCGTCGATCGCCAGCCCTCCAGCGAAAAACGTCATCGACGATCTCCCGGTCCACGACGGTAGCTCAGGTGCTCCATCGAGGTCGGAGCAAGTCAACCTGAACATCATCGCCCCAAGTTCGCAGCGCGAAAATAGACCGATCTCGCAGTCAGTTTTATTATGTCACCACTGCCACTACGCATTGTAGAGTCTTTCTGCACGCGCGATAACCCCGCCGAAGGTCTGAGCGAGAGCAGAGCACGATTCAGCACGAACTGTTTCGTGCAGTAGCGCCTGCCTCGTATGAACTACAGTTATGGCGGCTTCACGCATACGTGGAACGCTCAGACTTCGTCTCACCTTAGCATGGACTAACAACAAACGCTGTGCAAGCGCGAGCGGCTAGCCTTGATTGCCTTGACTGCAGCACTCGCCGCACGAGCTCTTGTCCAGCCGCCGAAACTTCATCCAAAGCTACTAGTTCGCGCTTTTAGCATGCGCGGCTAACAATAGCCCATAGGGAGCATTCACTGGCGGCCATAGCTGTGCGCGACTTCTGAGCGCGTGTTCACGGCGAGCTTCCACAGTTCTTTTGCAAAGTGCATTCCGCGCCATCAAGATTGCCGGTCTTAGCAGCCTATTAATGTGAGCTCGTTCTGAGCATGCGCTCTAAACATCGCCCTCAAATATGGCGTCCAGTGAATACCCCTTATACGAGGGTGAGATGAAGTATAGTGAGATCGCTCTATTGCTACGTGACTTATAGGCCCTAATGAATTAACAAAATCTGTGAACTAATCCAAAATTGGTTGAAATCGATTTTTTTGTAAAAATGATCGAGAATGATCATAATTGAGATTCACAGCCACCTTCCGAAAACAAAAAAGAAACAAGATTAGCTGTTTTTTTTTTTTGTAAAATCCAAATCCCAATTTTCTCGAGCAAGGTGGGACAGCACATTTCCGAAACTAAGTAAAATATTCAGCAGAACAGCCGAGACTTGTTCGCAAGTGCAAATAAACGACGCACCCTTCCTGTTTCGCTCGGTCGTTAACATCCCGAAGGGAGTGGTCCGCCCGTCCAACGCTTCCTGTCGAACAGTACTGGTTGCTAAGCCTAGAGTCTGGGCGGAGACCCAAGCGGAGCGACCGCCGGTCGATAAGGGCCGCGGGGTCTGGCCCATGCAGCGCCTGCGCGGCTGCTGCCTGGACGTCCCGCTCAATCCGGAGCCGCAAACGGCCCAAGGCCGCCGCCCGACTCGCCAAGATCCGCTGCTGCTGTTGTGTCTGCGTTTTGAGTCTCGCTCGTGCCGCTTTCGGGCTCTTGCATCAGCACACACTATAGAAAGGGACCCCGGCCCAGGTTTGTGTATGAGATTAGAAAACGATGAAGCAGCGAGGAGGTATTCGTCATTAAACTTCCCTGCCTGTCTATTCCTCAGATGTACTCGGAGAACATAATTTTAAACTTCTTTTAGGGGCTCAACCAGTGTGAAAGCAAGGAAGCGACGTTCCATAATTTAATGGTCCTGCCACCATACCGACAATAGGGGAGGTCGTCTTCTTGCCGCTGCATAGAGTTTTGAGAGTCATGCCACCCATTCTCCTCAGTGGCTACATGAGTAAAAGGGATTTTAATTATGGGTGTCACACACGCCTCGCAAGGTATATTGCCGCCTGCATGGCCGAAAGATACGCGTCTCCGTTTATATAGAAGATTCGTGCATACTCTCACCCCGAGCGCAGAAGAGAGGGACGCCATATAACCTTCCCTGAGTAAATGTCACCCTTGCTCTTTCCCGAACATTCTAGGTGAAATATTCGACATGACGAGCATAGTAGATAACAGTCCGAGCGCTGTATTGCCGATTCCTTCACTGATTCTCTCTCGCGATAACCAGCTGTTACGCCGACGTACCGTGGGTTGCTGCTGCCGCCGTTGACGCTCGCTGCTGGTTCAACGTAAAGTTCCTAGATAAGAGCTTCCTACAAGTAGCGACATTCTTTGAAGTGCCGACTGCGTGACGGTGCAGGTTTTAGGAAGCGAATGGCGGCGCACAGCAGAGGTTTGAACTTAAAGTCCTTTCAAACTTCTTTTACAAGTAACGACAACGTATAAAAATGACAAAGCACATACCGCTAAACGAAATGGCGGAGTTCAGTTCAAAACTCTGCTGTGCGCCGCCATTCGCTTCTAAAACCTGCACCGTCACGCAGTGTAAGAAGCTCTTATCTAGGGACTTTATTTGAACTGAATGCCGCCATTTTGTTCCAGCGGAATATGTTTTGTAATTTGAATTGGTTGTCGTTACTTGCAAAAGAAGTATCAAAAGACATTTCTTGGCGTCTGTTCTTTTTTCGCTTCTGGCACAACTTTGCCCCTCGTAAATTTTTAGTTCATTCGATCTTGTCCTGCCTCTTCGTCTGTTATTCCTGACCATATTGGGTTTGGACATTATCGAGCGTGTTTTATTGTGTTTCACTGACGTTTCAAAGGCATGTATCGAGCTTGGCGGTTCCTATTGGGAGTCCGGCTCTTCGTACTCAACGCAGCGTGCACTGCGACTGGTGCACCGATTTTCAACTGGAACTGCGCCAGTTAGAGTGTAACCCGAATATTACAGCCCTGATCTCAGCTGGTCTAGCGCGTTTTCTCTTTTGCGAATTTACTTTTCCTGGAAGAAGCACAAACTGCATTATAACGCAGAGTACCTTTAGGTCCTGAACTTTGGTAGTTCCGGCTTTAAATTATATCAAATCAAATCAAATCATCTTTATTTTTGTCCCACATGATTACGAACGTTACGAATTTTTCTGCGTTTCACACTTCTTTGAAGTTTCACAGTTCCCGCGAAATCGAGAGTGGTATTTGGGATTTTTCGCAGATTGTATTCAAAAGGTTTGCGTTGCTAGCCGGAGCTCATTCCTTCACTTTGAGCACAGGTTGAGCACGCGCCCACCGTTCCGCAGCGTACGATCTAAGAAAAGTTCCCATTTTCTAGCCATACTTAAAGGGGCACGCAAACAAAATTTTACCCCTTATTTCTTTGTTTAGCCATACACTACGTTGTGTCAGCACCTTACAAAACACGAGTCTTCCACTCAAAACGCGAGACAACTAATTTTAAAAGGAATAAAAACTATATCTCAATGCCGCCTGGCAGTTGTGAGGCCGATGTGGTTAGGACGTTCAATGCCTCCTGCCCCAGCGCCACTCCCGGAAGTACAACGCAAGTGTATAGAAAACTCGGGCTTGAACGGAATCGCGAAGATTGGCGAAAAAATCTACAGTGCTTCCGTAACGTGCATTCCACACCATCAATATAGCCGTTTTAGAAGACGATAGGTAGGACCTTTATCTGAGGATCTGTGGACATCTGCTAGGCCACCCATACACCCCCCCCCCCCCAGCGTCCCCGTCCCCCCGGATGCGCTGCGAACAACGATCTCAAAGATGACATCCAGTGAATGCCTTATGGAGTTGAGCCTCGATTTAACTAAGTCACCGGGAGCCGCTAATTATTTAGTTCAATCGGGAACTTCGTAAAATCGAGGAAAGGAGACCTCGCACATGGGCTGCGCGGAGAATCAGAATTCGTTAGCTAAATCGGAAAATTCGTAAAATCAAATTTCGTAAAATCAAGGTTCAACTGTATACATAGCTTGCAGGTGTCGCCATAGCTGGGTACTGACGGTTACCTCTCCTTACGGTTTCCCTCGAGCTTCTACTTTTAAGATGTGAAACTAACACGGTGAACCGAACTCTCATGGTACATAAAATACCGGCTTGACCGCGAATGACGTTACGGGTAAAAATGTATAGGTACGGTGGGCAAGAAGGAGAGATGTCAGAAGCAGCAGCAGGTCAGGATACACCGGTGGCGCTGCTGGCGACAGTGAGATGCGTTTTCCGCTCACGTCCGCTGCCGTTCGATGCTTTCTTGCTCCGCGAGGAACCAGCGCGTGCGATAAACGCTCCGAAAAATACTTTTCAAAGTTGAACTGTGCTGATTTTGACATCTCGCTAATGTAACGCAAGAATAAACCTGCCGACGCTTTTGTCGTGATCGTCGTCATCGGGAACCGCAAAGCGGGAGGCTTTTTTTTTTTCCTTCTCGCAAAAACATACCCTGTGGTGCATCCGGGAGCAAAGACAGTCTGTTTGCCTTTTTACCATCGCGGTAGTCTGTGCGCATACGGCAATCTTTCCGGGAACAGTACCACAAACGAGCGCTTCTGGCGACGCGAATGAGCCTTTCCGGGCGCAGAGTCAGCATTTGGCATCTAAGAGTCGATCAGCGCCCCACCTATCGCCGTCATGATATACCAGCGCGCTGCCACACACGGAGCAAGCTACGCGATACTGACACCTCCCCCTTCTAGCCCCCATGGGGTGTGCTGTCCTCAGATATTACTACTAGGCGATATCGGCACGGGCTGACGCCACCAAGCGGCAATGCTCGCAAGTACAGTACCCTTGGCCGTGCAGAGGTCCTTGACATCACGAGCATGGTGCTCATTTTGCTTCTCGCTGTCCGATTTTGAAGCGAGAGGTAGAGAGCTCGCGGCCACATCATTTCGTTTCCGTACCCCTTTAACGGAAAAGTCACAATGATGCACGTACCTTTTCTTATTCTTTAAGAGCTGTGGGTTTACGTTTATGAACCCCTCACAAATATGGAGAGTAGTTAACACGCCGAGTTTATCATATCCGTTTGTTTTACCGTAAAGTACGAGAAGCCATAGAGGCCTACTAGCGTTGTAAGATCGCTTTCTTTAATGATCCGTGATCACTGCACCTTTAACAAAGCGTTGATTGCGTTATGGGAAGCTATGAGGAACTTTCGAGCGCTATTAAAAAAGCAATCCAAAAACGCGTATCAGAAAAGCGCTTAATCGAACAATTGGCGCTTATTTCTGCACCACTTCCACGTAACGTCAGAGGTCGAGAGGTCTGTTCGTAATGTCACGTGACGTCCAATAAAGTTGTCAGGTGACTCACGTCACTACAGTCACCGTCGTTCACCGGCCCAGAAACGTATTCCCCGTAGAAAAATCGTATGGTCATAATCAAAGTATTTTGATTGTTTACTCTCATGGCTTCGCCTTCCATTCTTTTGTGCGCCCTACCATAGATAACATTGAAAATTTAACGTTGATCAAATAAGGTACTTACACATAGAAGATAGCAGCACAAAAAACGACGGGCGATTGCAAGAAAAACGAACACCACAGAGCAGCTCTACGAAATACCAACTAGCCCAGGTAACATGCCTTTTTTATAGTTCCTTCCTACGGCAGTCGTCATTTTTTCACTTGTCCGTCGTCCTTCGGCTGTTCTGTCCTATACAGGAAATTACCAGCTAGGCAAAGCGCATGCCCTTTCGATACGTACTAATAAATATTAAGCATGGTCTGACAATAAGGTGTGAATTATAATTTAGGTCTTTTTTTCTCCTTTATGCTACATTCCCATCCTGGGGTTCGATGTATTCTCAAATAAATAAAATAGGAATGTGCAAGATTACTGTTCCCGTTTAATGATTTTCATATCGTAGACAGTTTGCTGTGGGTCTTCTTTATATTTACTTATGCGTTAGTTGGTAATTCCGAGAATTCACGCCCAGACCGGAAGCTTCTGAAGGGTAGTAAAAATATCAAAACTATGAAGCTGTGCACAGCAAGAAAACGGCAAGCTTCTGGACAACTGTGGAGACATTGCCAATACGAGGACTGCTGTTACTGCTGTAAGAGAGCAAGCAGGGTTACCCCCTGGGATAGACATCGGTAAATCAAAAACAAAGCGAGCACGCGCTTTCGATTTGCTGCCAAACCAGAAGCCGTGACTAGGCCAGGCGGACATATAATCTAAAGAAAACTGAAGAACAGTAGAGTTCGTCAATCAGCATACCAACTTGTTTCACATAGTGCGAGATGCGGAGGGTCAACAGCGTAAAGTAAATAACTTACGCCTATTTTTTTTACATTTTCTACATATTTTGGATAGGATCCCTGCAACGCCCATATTAGACTCTATATTGTAAGTTTTCTGAGGAGGCGATGAAGTTGATGCTCTATGATAGAAAAGACCGAAGGTGTGTGAGACTCAAAGTGACTTTCCCCGAGTTTGAGTGTGCTTTGAATTATAAAATGCTTGCCTCTAACCATGGCCGGATTGCATAACGTGTCTATTCTAAGAAGAATCTGCTGGAAGCCTCGAAATTGGATTAGGTTTGTTTGTCTGACACATCTTCAGCGGGACTCTAAGAAGGCCGAGTTTCTTTGCGAAAGGTCAGTTGCTGTTCTGAGGCCTTCAATAGAATTCCTCTTAAGGTTCTTCCTA
>JAZHYW010066006.1:0-48024 GCA_037355805.1 Ixodes ricinus
TCAACATGCTTTGATTCAGTTACGTATTGCTATGCTACGACCTACGGGGCTGCCGTAGATTTCGTCCGCGGCAACGTATCGAAGACTACCAGTATTTTAAAAGTCGTACGCGTATATCGGCATCAAGGGATTTCTTCAAAGAAGCCTTAGAAATTATTGTGACACGTTTAGTGTTCGCTCGGCAAATGACGAGCAGAAAGGGTCCAGCAGATTCAACACGATGTGGCAGACATCGTCGTCTCGTTTTTGTGTTGGTTGATCTGCAGTGCCCATATTGACATATATCTCGGAATACATCGTTCAAGTCCGCGAAGTTTATGGTTAGTGCACTGAACCCGACTTGTTGGAAACGAGTGACCGCTGTTTTACGCGGATTCTTCAGCATTTGATAGAATCAGGCACTGTCTATTCTCCCCGCAGAGAGGAAAATGATTTCCTGAAATTGTACCCGCAGTCGCCTCCCAATAGCTGGATGAAATCATGCGACAACTACCGAAAAATACTGGACTTTCTTGTTCTCCCGGCATTTCGTGGAAACATGTTTCGCAGGTGACTTTTCGTGCATACTGCGTTTCATGGACACTTTTAGTCGACACTGCCAATATCACCGACACTCGCTACGCAAATTGCACGCTGCAGGGACATTTTTTGCGGGTGTGTCGATCACTGGCCGGCAGCCCCGTCCACGCGGCTTCGCGGCGACATTCTGCGACGGCTCAATACAGAAATGTTAACCCGCGTGGCCCACCTACAAGAGAATTTGCGGCGACAATCTGGGGTGACGTCTTACCAAAAAAGAAAAAGGCTAATCATAGCTGTTTGTAAAACAATCTGTCAATGATACATCCTTCGATGAACTGATTGCCACCGCCAATGAGAGGCGTCTGCGGGTAGAATTTCGGAGGAATTATTTTTCCAGCTGCCGGGAGAATAGGGCAATGTAACTAAGAATTACCCCTGTTATTGTTTGCTTTGCAATCTTCTCAGCTGTATAAAAGCTTAGAAATACCTTGCACATTTCATAGAGCGCTTGCACGTTTGTACTTTTTCTTCGGGACATGCTGTGCGTAATAAACTTCTAGGAATTTGAAAACAAACTTCTGTGTCTGTCTTCCTGCCCGTTTACAAACACCTGCGCGAGTAAATTTTTTTTACGGGTTTCCTTCATGTTTTAAGTAGGTTAATTTAGTTCGGGACATCTTTAATAAGTTTTAGATATCCAACCTTCCACATGGTGCCCATTTAGGGTTAGCGAATAATTTGCCTGGGTGCCAGATGCTAGCTTGAGAGCGATTCATTTCAACAAGCATTGGTCAGCGAAGGGAATGCCGCGGCTTTGCTTCTGCTACACTGTAAATGACCGTGAATTCCACAGCCACCTGACCGTAGAATTCACGGCGCGACCTCCGTAGAAAACAAATACGGTATCTTGCCCGTGTCTTTCAAGTGAAAAGGGAAGGGGAGAGGGCACAGAAACGAAAAAAATGAAACGGAAGACCGCGAGCAACTGGGCGCCACGCTCCACACGCACGCACAGCGCGCACGTGATGTGATGAGCACGCCAGCACCTCGTTCTGCGCCTGCGTCGTCTGTCGCAACTCTTGGCTGCTCCCTCTCGCTTTTCATTCTCGCCCCTTTTTCTCGCGTTCTGGTTCGCGTGGTTCGCGTCTCGCGCTCAGCTCGTGTCGCGTCTTGTTTCTCCCAGCAAGAAAACAGAAAGCGAAGTTTACAGAAGGGAATGCACCGATGCAGCTGAGGCGGCGCAGTACTCGAGACGTTTGGCGGGCCCGGACGTGAACGAACGTAACGTGAGTATCATTTTGACTGCGAAGGTGGCAAGCACGATCCGAATCTGTGAACAGTTATGCCCGTGGCCCGCGAGGTCGAGAAACAAGAAGAGCCGACACCGACAAACCGCGAGCACGTGCACATTGACGGAGTACATCTCTGGCCGACTGGCGATCGTCGATCGCGCTCCTTTTCGGGAAGGAAGCACAAGCGATTGAGACGCAGCCAAAGATAGCTTCGGATTAATGCATGCACATTCTCGCGATTTGTCGGTCTTGGCTCCTTTCTCTCGCTTTAGTGAGGCGACGGCTTGAACAACCATGTTTGTTTGCCGCGTTTTTTGCAAAGGGTTCCACCGCGTTGGTCGAGTATGCGCGTCATTAGAGAGTTTTAGAATAACGTACGCAATTTTAGCGCACGCTAGCGCTAAATTTAGCGCGTGTATTAGCGCAGGCGACGCAAGAGAGTTTTAGAATAGCGTTTCTCCGTCGCGACGCAAAAGCCCAAGTATCTCGCGCTTGCGACGCCACCAAGATACAGTCACAATTTTTATTTCACACACGAAATGCTGTAACTTTAGAAAAAACAACTCCTTTGGTTCAGAGTACCATTTTGGATTTGTTTAAACATGACGCGAGCGGTTGACCGGTCGTGTCCGCTTGCGTCGCCTCTGCAAGAGAGGTTTCGTGTACTGACCTCACATCGTACCTTCGCCGAGAAATGTTTGCGCGTCACAAGCATCAAGTTGCCGGTGATCGTTGCCAGACCGAGTACAATGTCGTCCCGTATTGAAAATCGCAGTCGCGAGGATGCCGCCGACGTCGCACTCGCGACGCGCGCCAAAGCAGCCGCCGACAAGCCGCCATTTTTTAACTGCTCGTCTTGGCTTTAGCCAACTTCTCATCACGAATCCTCCTTGGAGAAGCGCAAAGACTCATTGCGTACGCACGCTATTTCCGAGAAATAGCGCGCGCTAAAATTGCGCACGCAAAGCGCAAAACCTGGTTTGCGTTCGGAGCATGCGCAGTGGCGACGACGCTATTCTTTGCGCACGCAAAGCTTTAGCGTGCGCTATTCTAAAACTCCCTATTAGGGAGTTTTAGAATAACGTACGCAATTTTAGCGCACGCTAGCGCTAAATTTAGGGCTTGTGTTAGCGCATGCTAGCACAAGCACCTTTTAAGGAGTACTTGGGTTTGTCGTGGATGCAATCTGCTTTCATTTTGTTATTCAGTCCTTGTGCGTAAAGTTGGCTGTTGTCTCCTAGAGGCCAGATTTTGAGTTTTTCGTTGTTTGTCAAGCCATTTTATTTCAGCTGCTTCCTTTTCAACACCCTCTCAAGCTTCTATCTGGCTAGTGGAAAGCAGTTTTGATAATCCTGTAAATGTGAGGAGCAGTAAAGTGCCAATAATTATGCTTGCGAATTTCGCAATTTAGAATTTGTCGTCGTCCCTACCAAAGTGGTACCCTAGATTATGTTTGTCATATCTGCAAGTGTTGCCGCGTGTATATAATTCAAATATCCGTTCAATGTACTGCATTTCAGATTGACCTCACTGAAAAAATTGAATTAGTCAATGCATATTCATCGAAGAAAAAAACCCGGTAAGCTTTCATCTCTAGAAATATTCACCGATAAAACTGAAAACTTTATTTCCAAATAAAAGCCAAAAAAAAGTATGGCAAATCCTAGAACAATAAAAACTGAAAAACACAGATCTCTAAATATAAAGCATGTCTCAGAGCTTAATTCAGAAACGAATCATTTGAAGTGTTTCACATGTCTGTCAGACAATTCATGAAATCTACAAACACAACGAATATTCCATAGCAAGAACACACATTTCCGAAGTCAATACAAGTGACAAATCGTATGGCTTCCTTGCATCCAATACAAGTATATGCTAGATGTAAGGATACAGTGAGTATCCATGCAAATGCGGTAGTCATATGCAACCAGGGGCGGATTTAGAGTGGGAGTCTGGATGTCCTGACCCCCTCTTGATTTCTGCATGTGTAGAATTTAGGGCATGAAACGAGGGTGAAACGGAAGGGAGTGAAATCGAAACTCAGAATAGACGGTTTGACAGTGAGTTTCTTTCCACATGAAAGTTTAGCGGTGGTAGAGAAAACGTAGCAAAAAATGACCGCATCTCCACGTGGTGAATGATGTTGATTGGGGCGAAGCTCGGGTGGTGCTGATGATACTGATTTTGGTCATAGGTATTGCTGCTTGCTGTCGGCGTTGACGCTTTGCCGCCGCTTCCGGAGCTCTCAACTCCGGGTCCGCTTGGCGGTTTTTGACGCGGTGCAGCAGCTTCTCGGGCCCTGGTCTCCGGAGCAGCTTGCTGTCTACGTAGACGCTGAGGCGCTGCATGCTGAACTTTTCGGTCCTTTTCATTCATGGCAGTAGGAGAATGTGTGGTTTTCTTCTTTTTCTTTTTTTAAATCTCAGAACCCCCTTACTCTTTTTTTTCTTCTTTCTTCTTTTTTCATAATTTTTTCACTTTTTTTTTCAAATTTTCTTTTTGCGCTACACGAGCACGTGAGCATGTGCTCACGTGCTCGTGAGCACGTGATCTCACGAGCAGAAGCCCGACGCCGGTCCTACGGCGGACGGACACACGGACATGGCTAGGCCCCTCCAAGGAGCTTCGCCCCTAAAACATTGTAATCATATTTTTAAAAGAAAGTACGGTTACTGTTCAAGCAAAAACAATATTAAACATCTCTGCAACCAAAGAGAAAGATAGTGGACGATAAAATAAATTTGAGTTTCAAAAGTGAACGAAATGTCCACATCCCAGATGGCAACTTAGAAACAGCGGACGAATGGCTCCACTCCATTATTAAAAAACAGTCATATATTAACAGACATTTTAATGACAAATGATGCGAACAACCAAGTACTAAAGAGACAGAAAGATAAATATAGTGCTTTATATATTTTGCAGTTTGTAAAGTCATCAATCTTCAGCAAATTACTTCAGAATTGCAATTTCATTACAATGAACGCTTTTGTCTCAAAATAAATTCATCACAATTAGAATCAATGGTGTACATAAGATAATAATTACAAGTATTAACTATTATTTGTAAGCCATGCATTTACTTCGAAATTATTTTCATTTCATTAATATTATTCTGCCTCAAATGCATTAGCTATGCACTACATAAGGTTGAAAGCAAAAACGTTGAACAAGTCGTAATATATACACAAGCATCTATACAGAATTATAACTTGCGATATATCTCAATACATTCCAATCATCGTAACAATATATACACATATTCAATAATGGTGACGAGGGAACTGTCAACGCCTCATCAGTAACGACGCGAAATATTGCAAAATGTGAAACAATCGACAAAAGTAGATGCTGGTTTGACAACTCAAGATTGTTTCTAGGACAACAAATGCAATTTTCTGAGAATAGAAAAAAAAATCATCAAAGTAATAACGGGAGAGCAAGTAAGCCCTCGCACTTTAGTTTGAAAAGAATTCAATCTGAAGGAGTTATAACGATTTCCGGGACATAATTTGAGACCTTTATAAATAGGGCGTGTGGGAAAAACATAAACAAGTTAGCTCGTGATATAATTGACCCGAGTTCCCATGAATGATCAACTCTGGCGGGTGTGAACCAAGCAGATATGAAGGAGTTCGTTTTGAAAAAAACGTTTGCTTTTATAAATGCCATGAAGGAAACATACGGCAGCAATTTTTCGACGATCTTCTACAGAAAATAAACCCAATTTTTCTTCAGATCTCTGACGCTTGATTGGGAAGAGTACTCGATGACGATGAAAGTTAAGCTTTGGTTTGAAATGACTTAACCTTAAATAATGATGCTGTGTATTCGATATTGTAGAAAACATGTTCGGATTTTTCTCATATATAGCCGCCGTTTACAAACTGTTGAGATGTACCATACTTTTGATATCTTATTCGGCTTTTAAAGATGATCACAGACTATTTCAGAAAAAAAAGCATTTTTAACTGTTATGGATGTTTTGGTTACTAAATTGCAAACGTCCTAACTCGAGCAATTTCGCCTCAATTTCAGATTGGCATAGGAACTGAACCGGTAAGAAGTGCGACATAAAATATTCAAATCAAAACTTTAATCATTAGCTATGTAAATATGTATTCTTCGTCTAGGTTAGTTTTATGAATCCAGTTACATCTTGCTCCACACTTGCCCATTTTGAAACATTTTGAAATTTTTAATCAAATGAAACGAGCAATTTTTTAAATATTTATTCCTGCATTGCTTGCCTTTAAATAAGATTTACCAGATATAAATATTAGTTGACTTTCTTTCATTGCATCTAGACAATCAGTTCAATAGTCCTTCATTTGGTCTAAACTTGTAAACACTTTAATTTTTGAGTTAATTGTGGTCAATATATATATATTTTTTAATCTAATTTTTAAATAATTTTTGTATGACATTTTGTATAAGATACGGGATCACCGTCTATAAATATTGGTTGGCCTTGTTTTGCTTTTGTCTCGAAACCACCAGTTAAATTCGGCTACCTTTTCATTTATCTTACTTCGACAGATATACGAGTTGTACAAACATTTTCTAAGCGTAGAATTAAGTCTGATTGACACATATCTCTCTGGCTGCGCTGGAACTTCGGCGACGCCGGGTTCAATAATAGGTTTTGAGCGGCTCCTACAGAACATGAAAACCGTCTTGACAGCATTGATGACGCGGCTGAAGAATGGCACATAAGTCATGGCTCGGATTACCACATCATTCACGATATAGAATGTATCTAGTGTCCGCCCGGTGGGTACATAAGGTGCCCGCCAGGTAGGTGCCAAGACAACTTACGCTAGACGATAGGAACGTCATGTGCTCGTGTGCGAAACGCCCGTCTTACGATGTGCAGCCGAGAAAGATTATCTTCTACGCACATTTGCTGGGGACGAATTTTATATTAACTAGGCCAAGCGTGTGAGCGAAAGGGGGAGGCACATTTCGTCACGAAGACCAAGAAGTTCCGGGCCGTTCCGACACTGAGTAAGCATTGTCTACGCTCTTCTGGGACCATTAATAACCAATAGTGGAGCATTGCATTCCCCGAGCACTCAGTGTCAATAGTATGTTGAATTGGCCTTCCGCCCCCCCCCCCCTTATCTCTAGTTAGAACGCTTACACACACAGACACGTAGTATCTCGAATTGTGACCAGTTCGAGTAAACTTGAAGTTTGTGATTAGATCAAAGCTCTGTGGTTTGCTGACCTTTGGTGTGTTGCTAAAGCACGACAATGTACGCCCCCAAGAAGCACGTGCGGCAACGGAAGAATGAATGATCAACGCCTTCACTGCATTTCGCATCCGCCACAGTTAGATATCCTGGCACCGAGCGATTTTAATTTGTAGGACCACTCAATGCCGTTCCTGGCGTAATGAAGTTTAGCACGGGCGATGCAGCTGAATAGCGGCGGTGCACCAGTGGCTGTGAAGTCGCCAGCGATATATTTTCTTCCTCGGCATCCGCGTGTTGTTGAAGCGTTAGTGCATGCGGTTTAAAGGCAGAAGGGGAGATGTTGAAAATTAGTAAAGTTGTATTTTTATCCTGTCTTTATTATCATTCAATTGAAATATATATTAGTGTTGCGATTTGACGTTGCCTCGTATAACTACAGGTAATTTCGTTATACCTCACAGAGAAACATGTTTATTTGTATTCAACAAGCAAGCGCGGAACTCGATCCCAAAAACAAATCCAGGAAAAATATCGTTAACGCTTCGAATTAATATCCAATTGCCTTGAGATCTTGTAATCAAGTAGTCTTGACAGTAACTTTTAAACTAGGAGTAGTTAAAGTTCGCTTCTTATACTTTTCAATAACATGTGATGTACTGCTTGCACGTAAGTTGAATTAAAACTGAAATAAAGAATTACAAGTCTGGATTAATTTTAACTTTCTAGGTAAGTACAAACTACAGCTTCCGTTTCTTACTACCATGCGTTCCCTCTTGTCGGCCTTGCACTTTGACTGACTACACTCAATTGTTTCTTAGGTGACAAGCCTCTGGACTTGATGATGCGCAAGAAATGCTCCATAAAGACGTGTGTTGCAGCTGGTCTCAGCGTAGCTCTCCTGATACGTGAGCGTTTATAATCTAAAATCTAATACTACTTGTAAAAACATTGTAGCCTCCTTGCAAGTCTTGCTAATTAAATTAAGTTGTCGGTTTGTGGTCGAAGGGTGTTGAATAGTTGGCGCCACCATTCCGGTTAAATGGCTATGCTTGTGGAAGGCTTCCACTATGATTGAGCCACAATTTGTAAACACGAGGCTTTTTTAGATAAGCATGGTACTGACGGCGAAAACACGCAAAGGTGTTGCATGTATAGAAGGTGAATGTGAAAAGTAGTTTTCCCTTTGGCAGCATGAAATATTACCTTAACGTCTTAAGCCACACATCCATATCATAAACTTAACTATTTTGTATCTAAGTTACCCAGCGTCTCCTTTTCCTCATTCCCTATCTTTATCTCTCTTGCACGAACACCTGATCTTCAGTTTTTATAAACGATACCCGGTCCATGCTTGACATGCTAAAGAAACGGTCTTTTTAGCATTTTTAATAGTTATCTTTTTCTCGATGTAAACTGTAGGACATCTGATCATGGCCAGCCTAGAAATGCCGGGCATTGCGACATCTCTGCATTCTATCATTGATCAGCAGCCAATAAGAATACGAAACTAGCCGATAAGAACGACAAAGAACAAGTCACAAAGAAAGATGCGGGAACATCACAACCAACACTTTGCGTTTTTTAGTTGTCAGTAGTAGATATTGACATACTCCAGAAAAGCAGGTTGTCTTGGTTGTGAAGTTCACAACCATGCACAAAAGGCCATCCATCTAATATAGATATTCTTAGAAGTTCCTGGATCTTAAATGTTGCGACAAATACTTCACATTGCGCTTTTGAACAACCCCTTCCTGCGTCTTGTAAGCAGTGGAGTTTAACTTTAAATTACGTTTGTTCACAGTGTTCTTAAATGAGCGATTTCAGTCACATCTATACACGCTAATTTTTATTCAAATTATTGCATTTTTTCAACCCACTGCTCTCTGCCATAAGCTTTTATATAAAAAAAATTAATATTGCACAATGGGACACCATTTTTTGAGAGTGAGTGACGTTAACTCTACCGAGATTGCGCCCGTACCTTCGTCATATAGTTCTGAAGTATTCGTCGCTCCAGCGACGCCACGGTACCCTGGACAAGCATATACTGAGTTAGATACATAGAAGAGCAGTGATATGAAGCAAATTAAGGGTTTTCTTCATTTATAAGTTCTTAGAAACTGTGAACCAGATGAAACATAACTAACGAACAAATTTATTTAATGTTATTTGACTAAATATTAGCCGCCTCGAAGGATCCGAGATTAAGGGCCGGACTACGGATTCCTAGGTGGGCGGGTTCGAATCCCGGCCGAGGTGCGCACAATCTGAAGAAGGCTTCTGCGGTGAAGGCGCTGCGTAACTGAGTTTTTGGTTGCACGTCAAAATATCCCAAAGTGGTGGTGAGAATTAATCCTCATTCTTCCGCTGGGGCGTGCCAGATGCCCTTGGTTGATTTGGCATGTAAAAAATTCCCATTTTTAACATTTTGGAATCAATGCAGAATGTTGGGCTTGTTGGTACTCGACGATAAATGGTGCGGAGCTGTGTGCCTCCTTTGTCCTGTCTTGTCCTCTTCGCACATTGTCAAATTTGTCTTATGCATTCTGGATTACTTATCATTCAAGATATTATACTCCAGCTTTCAAACCTGGTGTGTTTTGTTTAATTAAATTGACCCTCTCATCTTATCGTCTTTTTATAAAAAAAATATATTACTTTAAAGTACATAGAAATAATGCACCACTTGCTCTCCTAGACTGCAGTGTAATAACATTGTACCGAGCATCAGTCTCTGGTTAGAATCGTTTTTATTTAGTAATTATTAAAATTTGCGAGACATTCTGTGTTACACAATGCTTCTGTCACACTGGTTTAATGCTGACTTGCCTATACTTGCGCAGATAAATTGTATAGAAACTTACACGAAGTGAAGAAAAATATGATATATTTGTATTGCCGCGTGCATGAACGAAGGCTAATCTGTACTTCTAGAAGATTCGTGTTTACTCTTGCTCCGAATCATCGACGATCGAACATTCTAGAAAGAATGCTGGAGATACCGAGTGTAAAAGATGAGGAGGCCAACATAACCTTGCCTAGTCAGCCTCCTCGACGTTCTCCCGATTATCACGAACATTCTAGACCGAAAGTTAGACATACCCAGTGCAGTAAATAAGGAGCCCAGAGTGGCCTTGCAGACTCAATTTCGCAGTCGCGCTAGCCAGCTGTAGCTACAATACTCCGACGCTCGATGCTGCCGCCTTCGAAGCTCGCTATTGTTTTCGCGACGCGTGTCCTTTCTTTTGCTTCTGGCAGAAGTTCGCTGATTAAACCTTTATTTTTTAACTTTTACGCTCGTCGATATTTTTACATTCGCCACAATATAAGCGCATCTAACAACTCTTTGTTCATAGTCCATCTAAAATTGGGTAAATAAATTTGTGGATAACAAAACAACATAAAACTGTTGGAAAAAAATAATCTCGAAAATAAAACAATAAACCTCGCAGACATGCGTGAAGGGAAAACACAAGAAACATATGCTGAACGTACATATTTGCACATTAGCACTAAATATATACATTGAGAGTTCAAACATTAGAGTCACAGGTGGTGCTGACATACGCTACCTTTGGAGTTTCTTGCATATTAAGTCCCTTCCTCACCCCGTTCCAGGGCTTACTATGTTAGTCTTAAACGAGGTCGCCTGCACTCTTGATTTAGCTCTTCTTGTCTTATGCTACGTGTTTCGTGGATGCGACGGTTGCGCATTTGCATCAAGATTTGACAATTCCAATTGGACAGGAGAGAATGAAGCAGAAGTGTAGTCATGCGTGATTGATCCCCTCTCAATTCTACGTGCTGCGGTCGCGTACTGGAGCCCCTACAGGGTGCTTCGAATAGCGGCCATGCTCTTTAAATCGACCGCAAAAATCGGTTTCTTCAACAGCCTGGCCGCTCTTTGAGGCGCCCTGTATATTACGTTATGCTTTAAGTCATTCCGCAATACCCACAACGACACGATGGAGTCAATCAAGCTGCTGCGCCAAAAGTGCGTGTTACGTTGCTCGTCCTCTTTGTGCGTTCGCACTCACCGACTAAACGAAGCAAGTACAGTGAATATGCCGTTATCCTGCGGCTTGTTTTGTGTATGATCGGCTTAGACGGCTAAGGCTATCCTACAAAGAATACAAGCGCCACGACGATGCACCTTTGTCGATGTTTGACTGGGTCCATTGAATCGTAGCGTCGGCTGCGGAGGGACTTAGAGTAAAACGGAGTCTAGCTACAAATATGCAAATATACGTTGAAGATTTACCAGGAGCATTTAAACATTTGAGTGACAGATGCAAGTTACATAGGCCAATTTTAGAGTGTTTTTGTGATATTTTCTTTTCTAGATTGCTCTGGGATTTATTATGATAGTCTTAAACAAGCTCGATTGTACTCTCGATTTAGATTCATTGTGGCTTTAGGCTTTGTTTTCGTAAATTTATCCGTAGCTTATTACATCACAATTTGACGACTGTGAGAGTCTAGAAGCAAATGAAGCGGGAGTTAAGCCATGTGTGATTGATCTCACAATTCGACGCTCTACGATCGTTTCTTTAGCTACTGATAGGTTTCCGCTGTACAACACCATACTTTTTATGTTAGCGAGTCGTCATCGTGTGTTTCTTTTGTTTGCTTTTGGCTACACCAATCTAAGTGGTTCACTTCAGGTTCGCGGAGAGAGATTCTGCTCACTCATTGAACACGAGCTCCAGCCTAACGAGGATCCAGCAGACATGTCACTTCCACGCCCCACGGCGGCCTTTTTTCGTGACGAAGGATAATTTTTAGCCCTTGGACTTTCTTATTTAAGAGGTATAGATCACACTTTTGTTGAGGGAATGGCAAAGAAGTCAGAGAACGTTGGAGAGATAAGGAAACCAAGGTTGTTGAAAATACGCATCTTCATAAGTCGGTCTTCAAAAAAATTCCCTCCCCCCCCTTTTTTTCTTATGTTCCCACAGGAGAAGACATTTTATCAGAGAAGAGCATAATCGAAGTTATGAAGTCCGGGCGGAACTTTGTCTTCCTCGAGACTGCGGGATCAACCTGCCTGAACGGTCGGCAGCTGTGCAGCATCGAATCTGCAGCAAGACAGAACCCTGAATTCACCGTGTTTCTTCTCACCTTGCGTGGTACCGAGGGCTGCAGGTATGCGTGTTCTTTTTTTGTATGTGTGTCTTCTCGTGCTCGAAAGGCGTTGCTCTAATATATGGCAGGCTTTATATTTCCACCCATTTCGCCAAATGACAACTTACGAAGCTTGACGCCAAAGATCGATCTGTTCACGGGTCACATACAAAAGGCAAGGTGGTCGCTGTACACGTCACGGCAAAAGTATCTGTGGACACGACCATAGCCTCCTCTATACTCACAAAGCCTGGCAGTTCGACGACGGAACCATAGCGTGCCCAGTCGCAGATTTGGAGCGCGAGGATCTGGTAGCACAGAGCATCAAAGAGCCATTTCTCGGGGAACCTGGACGTCAGAGCACAGCTGTTACAACGGCGAGGACTCGAAACACTATTGTTCGCTAGGGAGAAGTGTGTTTCGGCGTATCGCCGCAGCAGGGCGCCAGTCAAGTGGCTCTGCTCTCATCAGTTGTTGGCCTCTGCCTCTCTTCCATTTTGGCGGCCGCTTCTGGTGGCGATCTCCCAGGCTTTGTGAGTATATAGGAGTCCATGACACGACGCAGACATATCGGAAGCAACGTTTGCTTCCGACATTTAATATGCTTCCCGCATGTGTGCAGGCATTAATTTTTAATTACCAAAGTTACAGGGCTGTCATAAGAGGAAGAAACATATCTCCTACAGTGTCTGCAGGCTGTCTTTTGTACAATATATTACATGACCGCTGCTTTGGAGTTAGTTTTGTCCGGTGTATTCTGTAAAACAAACTTGCACGTTGTTTGTCGGAAGTACAATTTCTGTAAAACAATTCGGAGCTCTCACTGCTCAAATTTAATGTTCAGAGTTTATTTTCTTTAATTTCATAATGAAAATGATAAAAAGTGTTTTCAAATAAGGATGGGCATAGGGGTGTCATACGTCTTTCTTGTTTTAAATTAAATTTTTATATGAACAAAATAAAACCTACCTTTACAAAAAAGAAAAAAATCTGTGTTTCCATGCAAAAAAGAAATAAAATTGCTTCTGGTCGAAGTCGGAACAACGGTCTTTCCAGTTGCGCGTAAATGCAAATTTTGAGGACCACAGGATTGAAAATGCAATTTTCTACAACGCAACTATTTTTATGTATAAAGTATAATTTATTTTAGCTTTATAATTTAAGTAAAATAAAAATAAAATAAAAGTCAATTCATATTTCTTTTGTAACCCTTTCACGTTTAGGCATGTATTTGGCGTTTTTTTACGTTTCGAGTTTTGGTTTTTACGTTTATGTGCAGAGGAACTCAAGCTTACTTTAATTTTATGAAAAACAGCGCTCAACTATTATTGGTAGTCTATGAATTACGCCCGACAGTTTTTTAAATATATAAAAGTCAAAATTATGGAAGTTTGAGCAACAATTAAAAATATAATCATCCTTGCTTTTTTTTAAACTTCCTACGATGAACGCCTGAAACCAGTAATTCAAAATAACTTTTTAAGTAGTGATGTGGCTGATATTGGCTATTATAACTGAACTTTTCGGCACATTCGGCCCTGAGATTGCTGTACTTGCTTGATAGCGCTGCAGTGCGGTACCTCCCCAAGATACCACTTTAATGTAGGTAGTTCACTGCAAAAAGTGGTTCGTTTCAAATGTCTAGACACCACTATACTCCGTTTCCAATTCCGGTGGACTGTAGCGTCAGTTACAAGCTATCTCAGTTAATTCAGGGTATCATGTGAAAACGTGTCACTACTCCCTTTTCTAAGGTTACGTAAATAAAACGGCACCGGGTTGCTTTGAATGTCTTGTAGCGTCGTATTTGGTCCATCGTTAAGGTAAGACGGAGCATATGAGCTGGAGATGTTATGGAATCTTATTCCCCAACCGATGGCGGAAGTGGCGAGGGCGGAACCACAGCAGAATGTGTCTAAGAGAAAGAAAAGGACAATGCGAATCCATGCAACGTTACTAGATTAGCTCAGTTGCGGAACTGCCCCTAGGCACTCCTTGCAACCCCCCCCCCCCGCCTCTCTCCCTCCCCCCCTCCCAACCCCGCTCGCCACCTGTCGCTCGACGCGCCACAGTGTTTGAGGGACGGCTTCTATGGTAACTGCAGCGTGTTCTTTGGCACATGCATGTTTCAAAGCCCAACGTCTAGATAGTGTTTCACCGTACTCTATCAAACACACAGTTTTGTAATGAAAATATAGGTGGCGCTTCAAACGGCGGGAGACGAACGGAAAAGGGGGAGGGGGTACTCCTTACCGCAGGAGTTTCACAACTGAGGTAGTCTAGCAACTTTGGTGGAAAGCTAGCTAGCGTCATTGCGGCAGCGTTGCGCCGTCCCGAAAGTCGATGACTCTGGTGTTTGTAACGCAGCTACACACTGGGTAATGCTTGCATTGGGCAGCGAAAGGCACTTCGCAAGCTTAAATGAGAGGTTCCAGAAAGGAGATGTATCTCCTTCCTCAATTATATTGGCCTCATGTGTATAAAAAATCATACAATGCAATAAGGTGACGTAACATAAAAAATAATGATTTTGCTCATTGTTGAAAAGATTGTTTGGCGGTATTTGCCACATGTTTGCAAGTCGATGTCTTAAAGTTAGCTGACAATAGCCCAATGTACCATGTTTGAGAGTTTTGTTATAAAATATAACTATTCTAATTTACATCTGAATTCGCTTCATCTGAAGCGATTTGTGGTATTCTTAAGGAGGAAGAATTCAAGGGTAAGGCGAAGAGCTTAATGAGCTTTGTGCAGTCAAGCAGAAGGTCATGGGGGAGGCATGACGTCAGCAACGCAGCTTTCCCAAATCAACCTCCCGTGTCGCTCACCTTTTTCTCATCCTCCTCGTCAATCCTTCTGTCAAATGTAAACCGCACGTGGCCATCGAATGATACCTGGTTGCATAAATAAGCTGAGTGGGATCAGGTTCTACCCTGTTCCTGTTCAGAAATCGCAGCAGCTGACTGCACCTGCTGTCTGACAATGTTCGTAAATTGGGTCAGCTTGAGACCTGTGTTCTACATCGATAGAAATTGAAATACCAATTTAGACAGCCTCATTTTTGTGCACGCCCATGAGAAGGTATTTCTGGACGCTCACACAACTCCACAATACGTTTGGGGATGTTATTAGTGTGCATCGCAAGCAATATTGAACCATGCAGTTGAGTTTGACTATGTTTTTTTGTTGACATGTTTCGTGACGAACGTTAGACCAACTGAACTTTACTAAGCAGGGGCGCAAATAAAAAAAAAGTACGGCTGTCGAAGTCATCACATTTGAAGTGAACGAAAACTCCACTCCACTTTGATGAAGTTCTGCCTCTATTGCAACAAAGGGCCGAAATCCATCGTGTGAGCAGCTCAGAAATTCTCGGATATCTAAGAAAACTGCTTATATAAGCTCACGTTAGTGCGAAGTTCAGTATCTATTCAAGCAGGGGCGTACCGCTGAACAAAATTCTCCGCGGAAGGTTTCAGCAGCCGTTAACACTGAAAAGCCCCATCTTCGTCTCGGCGAGGTCACGCACATTCGTTTGCACAACCTGTACGGCGGCTCCGCACGCCCTCTCATCGTGGTTCATCGTCGCACATAAGGGTGTCGCACGTCTCGCCGGTCTCGCTTTCACACCGGACGGAGAGGCCACAGTTCTCCGGCGCACAAAAATGACATATCGCGCACCGCGTCCGCTCCTGGAGTTTTGTTTGGAAAAATATTCTGGACTCACGATGGACTGCGACGACCTGATCCCTCTCCGTCGTCTGCTCCTGGGACACTCGCTGTCCTCGCTGCCTCGGCCACGCCAACCTCGCCTTCTTCTCGCTTTCGTCAACCCTACCGGGAGGAAGCGAGCGCAATGGTAGAGCCACATTCTATACAACCAATCAGCCAACTCGCATGTGAGAGGGTCACGTGCACCAAACGTGGGTGCCTGTATCGTTTAAACGATTTTATGGTTGGACATCAAAAAAGTCAAGTGATGCCCTCCTCGTGCCGAAGGTAGCGTCCACGTTTCTGCAACATGGGTTGGTGTATGTTCAGCTAAAAATCTCGATGTCGCTAAAGAACACAAATTAATTGGTATATTGGAAATACATCAAGGTAGGAAGTGCCCTTTTGTTTTTGAAGGATATAAAAAACCTGTATTATTTTTTTCTAGAATAGCAAACTAATGAAGGAGGAGTGAAGGTTCGTATGTTTCTTGCGCAGTGGTTGCGGTGACGTAAAAACGCGGAGCTCTGCTGGCTCGGATTGAAAATATAGTGTGTAGACCGCAAGGCAGCTAGCAATGAGGTCTACCCACTATCCCTCTATAAGAGCCAATCAGAGTTCGGCGATCTGACGTCTCTACATCCTTATCAAAAAGAAGCAGCAGAACTTGCACTCCGGTTACACTGTTAGCAAAAATAACACGTCCAGACGTGTAAACCGTTGTCCCATAGCGGACACGTCCAAACGTGTTCGTTTTACACGCAGCCATGTGTGTTATTCGCCTACACACGAGGTGCCGTGTAAACTTAACACGCTACTCCGTGTCTGCCTTCCGCAGACACGGTTAAACGTGTTGGCTGAGCGTGCTCATAAAACATGGCGGCCAGCAGCCGAGAACAGGCGAGAGACGAGCCCAGCGAGCCGCGCGCCTTTCAGCCGAATCGAAAGCAAACAGGACGCGTTTGTTCTCGTTCGATGTATTTTATACATAAACAGTCTCCAAGCGGCGGACGTAGCTACGTGCAAAGGTACGTACGTGCCTCGTCGGTCGGTGGCGTCGGTAGCTACGACGGAACCGCTAGACAAAAAAACGAATACCGAACTTACATGGATAAAAAAACTCGAGCAAACTATGGAATGGGTTGGTACCTTGCGCCACCTAGTGAGGTTTCTAGCAGCCAGTGAAAAAAAAAGCAGGAGTCTGTTAATACGCTGAAACGATCACGAGTAGACAGCAACCCTACAGACATCGCAGACATCACGACAACCACGTATTACACCGTACCGACACATACACAAACACAACAACGACACTGCGCCCGACACTTTCTACTAACAACCTTTTCTCCCCGCGGCGTATATAAGCTTGACATGTGCGGGTGAGCTCTTTGGTCGCTGACCGTTACAGACTTATAGAAGAAGACACAAAACACGGCATAATGGACAGCCGTACTTAAGAACTGTTTGCATTCAAAAAGTATGGAGGCAAAATCTATAATGTTAGTCCGTTGCGAAAAACAACGATGTATTAACAATAAAGCTTAAACCGGCCATGAAAAAGTTCAAACTTTTGTTATTTTCATGCTCGACCAGTGTTATGAGCAGTCCGACTAGCTTGAATCAGATTAAAAAACACACAAATTATTGGGATTTTATCATTATGTAACTAATAATAAATGGAAATGATCCTTGCGCAAAGCATTTTTTATATATTCTTGTGAAGGACATCCGCCCAACACTTCACTTCCGCTAGTTGCAGTACGCGTACGGGAGCAGACGCCTTCACTTTTGGGGCGTTTTGATGCAGTTTGTTGTCGTATGTCGTGTCGGTGTCGAGTGGAGCGGTGGGGCTTGGGAGTTTGTGACCGGTGTTATTCATGATCACTAATGTAACGCTGATTCGTTTTTTTATTTTTTTATACCGCCATTACTCCGAACATTGAAAATTCACGGGCCCGTGGCACTGCATTATGCTGAATCGCAAACTCCTTCTCTGTTGACGTCGTTTTCCTGGCACCACTCGTGGATACTGCAAGCGTTTAAACAGTGGGCACCGTCTCGCCTACATCTGCGGTGACGTACTCGACCTGTCGAAACTTATTGCTTCCGTCATTTTGGAGTACGCAAGGCAGTTATCTTGCTGCTCTGGTTTCGGTTATAAAAGCAAGGCAAAACGCTCGTAGTTCCCGCCCTCAGTACACGTTGGACATCTTCCACACTTTGACACCGGATAACTGGATAAACGAGGATTTACATTTACTTCAGAGGTCACTGTCACCGCTTCCTCACCGTCGAGCAGCAGGATCAGCTGGCGGCAAGCCACGGATCAAAGGCTTGAGCATCAACAGCCCAAGTGCACTCGGTGCCGATGCGGGCGATGCGGGTTTCTGTCAACCGGTAGGCTAGCACAAGCCGTGACCGTTCCAGATCTTCGTCATGACACGGTGTTGCAGAAAGCAGTGTATAATACAACTACACGGACCACCGAAGCAAACGCACTGTTATCGTAAATCTTGGCTTGTGATTGTGCCTTTGTAGATCACCTTATTCGTTTTGCTGGAGACGCAAAGGACGGGCATAACAAAATCGTTTGCATATTCCCTTGCGAAAAGCGCAAAACACGGAGTCCGCACCGTCCTGACTTCCCCTCAGTGGCGGATCTAAGGGGGGGGGGGGGGCGACGGGGGCGGCCGCCCCAAACAAAGTCGACCTCCCCCTTCCCCTTCTCGGAGGGCAATTTGACATGGGTGGACCCCCCGGTGCACACGAAAGAATGGGAAAATAGTATCCTTACAAACTTTCCGCCCCCCCCCCCCTAAAAAAAAACAAAAAAAAACCCGGAGTTCTGGATTTGTTTTTGCTTCCCTGTCTTTTACCTGCTTTAGAGCAGTTTGTACCTGCTAGTACGTATGCCTACTAAAACTGAAACTTGAAACTAGGGGCAGTGCCAGCGAGAAAAGAGACAAAGTTGGGAAAGCTTGCTCGCTCTCCCCGATTTCTCAACTCTCAAGTGATTGTACCATAATAAATGCACCAACGCCTGTTCCCAAAATAAAGAAAGAGCACTATGTTCACTACGTAAAAAATGGTCTCAGTTCATGCATCTGTGGGCAGGTAGGAAATCTTGCCCTAATTTATTCACACCGCATGATGAGCGCAACAAACTCACACGAGATTTACAGGAAAATATCGGTGGTGACTTAAGTTTCCCTGAAATTCTCTATAACCGGTCGTTTGCGGGACCGAATCATCTACTCGAGCGGTGTGCGTCGCTGTGCAAACACGTCGCTGTGCAAACGCAGTCCAACAACACGAAGCATAAAAACGGCAGATTTAGGACAACAATCCAAAGTCCATTGTTCAATTAAAACGACGTAATTTTGTTGAAAACGCCCGCGGCTTCTTACTCACGGTATGCGTCGGGAATCTTCCACATTTTGAAACGGAACGAAGGAAGATTTACTTTTACAAACGCTCGCTGCGTCCTCCCGGACCAGCTGGACCGGATCAGCTGACGACGACGGGACTGAATTCGTTCAACCTCAACCCCACAATAACCAATTTGAGCTCCGTGTGAGTTTCTACCTCTAAGCACCGCACCACACACCGCGAACGTTTCGGCTCTTTGTCGCATCGCCGTGTTGCCCCAAACAGAACGAGATCGCCGAAGTCAACGCAGCGCTGTCGTGAACCTTGGCTTGTGGTTGCGCACTCGTGGACCCTTCGCTTTCAAAGCACACACGACGACTACGAATGATGCTTTCCGTCTTCCGTGAACATCACAGGGGCACGCCTCCGGTCACGTCTTCGCAACATGTGCTCGCAAACCGCCGAGTTGTACGCCGAGCCAGCCGAGCTTGCGTCACCTCAGACCAAAACAATAGCGGCGCCATGCGTTGTTGCCAGATTTTCTCCGGTCAAACAAAAACAACGAAAGCAAACCGGCTCTAGCTTCCAGCGTACATCGGCGTTGCGCCGTGGCCAGATTTTCTCTGTCAGCTCTAACTTAAAGATGACCTGCAAATGCAGCAACACTGCGGCCACCACGGAGCGCCGTAAATTCTGAGGAGGGTGCATGGGAAGCGGCACCTTCCCCCCTCCTGGTGTCACGGCTTTCGCTTGCAGTTGAAGGTTGAAGCAAAAACGAAACCAACTGCAATGTCACGTGTTCAGATCGAGGACACGCTTTTTATATCCATTTTAACTGTTTAGAACGAGTAATTAGACCCATAACTTTATTTGTGGTGTGTAAGAAACTATATTCAAGACCCCTAAAATAAATACAAACATGGGCGACATGAGGCCGGAAGCCGCATTGCCATCGACAGAATCAATGGCAGCGAGGACGGTAAGCGCGGTGTTCGCCCCGTCCCGCGACATGGCGTAATTGCTTTTGGTGCATATCTGTCTCCGATACATGTTTCTTTCCGCGGCATTTGTCCTCACGGTCCTTTCTAGGTGTGTCCCCAAGCATTCCGGTGCTTCGATAGCCGGCAATGCTGCGGTCGTCGCCGGGGGTGATGCGTGTTTTCGAGGTCGGCTACACGGTAATACGTGTGTGACCGAACCAAAACACGTTTTTTACAACCTCGCATGATTTTTGAACGAATTATCGGTTACTCAACGTGTAAATTTATGGTAATTTGTGTAAATAGCGTGTTTTTCACCCAACATATTCACCAAATACACGGGACTTGCTAACAGTGTAGAGTCAGGGAAGTGCTAGGGCTTAATTTAGTGAAGTTCTAATCAGGCTATGACTTCTCCGTTGACATTTTTCTGGTGGACTTGGGTTTTTATATTCGATCAACTGCTGAGGAGAATGAGGGAAACAAATATTTGCAAAAAGAATGCGCCTGCATAGATTCCCCAGTGAACCAGTGTTGGCAGAGATTTACCTAAACTCTCTTGATTCTGCCGTGATTGTTGACCTGGCAAAATTCCCTCGGACAGCTTTCTTCTCAGAAAATATGTCGACGATATCGTTGTGTGTGCTTTTCAGGCTGGAGTGAAGGAAATGCTAGAAATGTTAATAAGGTCATCAGCTCCTGAGCTGTAGTTCGCGGTGGAGCAGGCAGAGAATGAAGTGTTGCAGTCCTTGGATCAACACATTCATGTGGCTGAAGCATTATGCTGGGAATATAGGAGAACAAATCGAATACTGCTCTTTCCAAAAAAGAGCTGCCACTTGGGGATTGTTAGGTCATTGAAAATGCTTTGAACAAGTACATGTGTACATTTCATCGCGAAGGCAGTAAAGTGCAGTGTGAAAGGCTGAGTAGCACTTGATACAAAAGGTTTTATTAGGAGGCACGTTACTATAATAACCAGGGCAAACAAACAAAAAAGTGAAATAAAAAAAGGTTTGCTGTCGTGCCGTATTTCCACGTAATTTGTCACAATGTAAAAGCTTGTGCAAAGAACTTTGGTGTAGACGTGGTTTTCAGTAAGGATTTCAAAGTTGAGACACCTTTCCCCATTTCAAGGAGAAGGAAAGTGGTACCGGAAAGCGCATAAATATAAATCGGTACCTTGTGAGAATTGAGCCGTGTTTGAGACACCTTTAGCGGGAGGGATTCAGTATATGGGGAACACGTTCAGGCGTTTCAATGATAGACTACCTGAGCATAAAAGGAACGCGAAAGGCAAAGCAGTCATTTCTGAAACAACAATACATACACAGGAATGCAACGACAGCACGGCAGGTGGTCGGAGGTAGAAGTAGTGCGCAAGGAGGTCAATGTTGTCAAAATAGTTGTAGGAGAAACAGTTAGAATTGGCAACTGCTTGAGCCAGGCATTTATCTACCTTGCTGAGTGAACCAAGGCGCTCCTGCGTTTGTAATTATTTCGGTTCATTTCTGTGCGTGTCTGTGTGTCCTTTTTTCGGTCTAGTGTAGTAGTACAACAATTTTATGGAAAGTTAGGTTTCTGTGTTTATGTGACTAGGTGAAAGGAAGGTAACATGTATTTATTGTCTTCTTGATGCTTTCTTATAAGTTCGATGGGCTTGGCCAGCAAGGTCGTTCCTGGCTGGTTGGGGGTTCCCAGAAGTGTGAGCTCGTTTCGAAGGTAGAGTGACCGCGCAAGGTCATGGCGTGTCAAAGGTGTTTTTTTTTATCATTGTTTTTTTGTGTTGCTTTGTGACAAACCTTGGTTTCAAAGTGCATATAGGAGGTTTACTGAATAAACATATAAACTGAGTTTGGGCAATCGTCTGACTGACCTCAGGAGTGGTGGCAGCTGTTGTCGCCCGTTTGCTTTCCTTACGTCTAACTCCTGGTTAGCTCAGTTGATGGAGCGCTCCACTGGAAATGTAGAGGGTCCCTTCTTCGATACCAGGACCAGAAGAATTTTTTCACTTGCGCACCAGCGACCTTGCTTTTTTGGAGTTTGTGTTTTTCCTTTCTCCCTCTTCTTCCCCTTCTCGAGAGATTATTTTCGCCACTCTTGCCCAGCTCGCTTGCACCTTTACATTTAATTGCATTATAAGCACTGGCTTCCCGTCATTGCCGGTTACACCGCGAGGACACGATAGAATCAGAGCTTAGAGCGAGTCGTCCGGATCGAATCACGCGAGAACACAAACAAAGCCTCCCTGAACACAGGAGGATTTTCATATATCAGGGTACGAATCCTCTACTTCGGAGTGAGATTGAGGAATATGGCCGCGGGAAGACAAGTACGCGACGGACATGTGGTAGAGTGGAATAGAGTTGACGCGTCCGAACGCCGCCTAATACTCCAGCTTCCGTTTGGGGCGTTACCAACATGCGGCCGAGTTGGAGCGCATTGCAATCATTAGATGTTGCATGCTCCGGATATTTGCAACGGTAAACATGTAAATTCTTTCATGTTAGAACTGAATTGTTGCAAAGAAAATAACCCATGTTAGTTTTTTCCGTAAAAGGACGATACTCCTTTTAGCTGGCGCTGGACTCCAGCGGACATTAATGACCACTCCAGCCACTTGATTCAGCGCGTTGAGCTTATTGCGTGATTGTGCCTCCCAAGCGTTCATGCGCCACTCCTGAATGTCACCTGACACTTACGCGATGATCGATTTGCTCCGATGGCTCTGAGCGTCCGCTGTCGTCCATCGTAAGGTGAAGTGAAGCATAAGACTGCTGCATTCTCGACGTAAAAAAAAAATTTACCTGCCAAGTGCAAAATAAACAACTTCTTTCTCTTAAAAGATTTTGTACGACATGTGGTACGTAGCTTTACCACTTTCGTGGAAAGAGGTAGGACTTCTAAGAGGATGTACGGCATAAAATTCACAGACATGCTCAAGAAAAATAAAACGCGAGAAAAATTACTATTTGTTCAAGTGGCAAGAATGACATTAGAGTGAATTCACAAACAATTTGAATGACATCAATAGTTGACCAAAAATTTACGGTGCCTTGTTTTCTTTTTTTTTTGTGTAAAACGAGAAACTTAAATTACCTGAAGACACTTCCAAACTTTAGATTTGGAAGGATGGACGTCGAAAGTCTTATGAACGGCACGGCGATCAACGGATGGTACCACGGCTACTCCCGGATTGCGAGTCCCTTTCGGATTGAACACCTTAGCGACGCTTTGCGAATTCTGGTGCTCTGGAAGTACGGAGGAGCCTACGCCGACTTGGACGTGCTCGTTCTCAAGAGCGTAGCCGATCTGCAGAACACCCTATCTAGAGAGACGTTCCCTGGTATAGGGAACGGTATGATGGTCTTCCAAAAAGGGCATCATTTCCTCCTCGCATGTCTTCACGAGTTTGCGAATACGTACAAGTAAGTATCTTTAATGTTTTTCAGTACAAGCTCAGGCCTTTTAGCACCAAGGAAATACTCTTACGTGGTCCAAGTTCTGGAAATCATGGGGGGCTTAACTTGGTACTAGGTAGTAAGTTTTTTTATTACATTTGAACGTCTCTTGAATGTCACACGGGGTTTGCAACTGGCACTATGCCATTCAAATCTCACATTGGCGGTTTGCAACCACCATTGTGGCAGATTTTATTTCACGAGTATAATTCTACAAAAGGTGAAGCCTGAGCAACACAGAAAAGCAGCGCTTATACGCAGCAAGAAATACTTTTCTTCGTTGCACTAAAACTTCGTTCGTTTAATAGTGACTTCTCAACTATGACCCATAACACAGGAAGCACCTCCCTACGAATTCAAACTCGCATACACTATCTGGTGAAATGGTATGTGGTCGGTATAAATCACGCATATTTGCAAAACCATTTGAATAGAAAATTTAATTCCGAATGACAAGGGTTGTGATACATTCCGAAAAAAAGGCCACTCTTTGTAACTGAAAAGGGGCGAGAAATTAAGTTAGGTGGAGACTGAACTATACCAGAACGAGTTATCCATCCACAAAAGATGGACTCTTAACTCATACAAAAGAATCAGTGAGTCAATAATGTAGTTTGTTACGTATTTTCCAAAAAGTAGGAAACAAGGTTCTTGCTCGCAGAGTGCCTCCTTGTAACAGCTGCAATAATTTGTATCACTCAATGGGTTCTGAACATGAATGGGATGTTGTTTCAGCATTCTTACGGCATTCAAGTCTTCTCTATATTGTCACGAATGAGAAGTGATGAGGCGGTGAATGACTGAGTAAACTGAACGTTTACCGGGGCGAACTTGTGCTCCCAAAAATAAAAAGGAAAAAAGAAAGATGACAACAGAGCGCCGCAGGCGTCGAAGGCGGCGAAGCAGCAAGATCGTACGCTCAGGCGAAACTGACTCTGGCTCCTGCTACGCGAAGCCCCTTATGCACAGAGCGCGACACTGTTAGCGCGAACAAGCGATCGCCGGCTTTTCCCAGTTTTTCTCTTTGAAACCAAGGGATGTCATCCAAGTTATTATTGCTACGGAAAGAGCTCACTTGGTTCTATAATGTGAGTGATATAATTTCGTGCTCGCTAATACATTTTAAAAGTAAAACGCGAAAAATGCACCGATGTCGTGTTCGCGCTAACAGTGTCGCGATGCGTACAATGTGTGAGCTTCTGGAATAATCGGCGCAGAAAAGTTCGACGCGCAGAACATTCGCACCTCGAACAAGCACCCGGATTCTCGAATTTGCCAGAACACTAAAATGCAGAGATAAATAAAAGACATGTCGCTGCCAGGAATCGAACCCTCGCTTTTCGAGTGTGAGGCAGGTACGATAACCGCTAGGCCCTCGCGCGCGCTGCCTGCTTGGACAGCTGCGCGCGCGGCAGTCTCCTTCCTTTTAAAAGTGCATCGCCCCGATGCAACACAAAACAAAACAAAATAAAAAAGAACGATAAACTAAAGAGTCCTTTGCAGCACATAATGTCCACAGTCCTATCGAGCGTAGTACGGCTTCAGGCGCACGACGTGGACGACCTCAGTTCGTGGTGGGCGGCGGGACGATGTTCGTGTTCCGTCGGGCATCACCTCGTAGTTAAGTTCGCCGAGGAAACCTCCAGTTGCTTCTAGGAAGAGGAATAGGCGTCGCAAGAGGAGTAGCTGAACTTCAAGATGGCCGCACGGTGGTCCTCGTTACGAACTTCAGGAATGAAACGCAGCACCTCACGAAAAGGTGCAGCCGTCGGCCACGTTGAGGAACTCCAAAACTCCGCCAAAATCGCCGCCATTACTGACGAGTCATCGCCACCTCAGCAAGACACTACGCCGCCAACGCAGCTTGACGTTGACCCCAAGCTTCCAGGCCCGAAACAACGGCAGCTGAGTGACCTTCTCGCCGAATACAGCGACTGCTTTGCGTCGTCGTCGAAGGTGCGCCGAACGACCGCTGCGAAGCATCGCATCGGTCATCGAGGACGACGTACCCGCGCGCGCAGCTGTGCCAAGTGGGCAGCGCGCGCGTGGTCTAGCGGTTATCGTAACTGCCTCCCACTCGAAAAGCGAGGGTTCGATTCCTGGCAGCGACGTGTCTTTTGTTTATCTCTGCATTTTAGTGTTCTGGCAAATTCGAGAATCCGGGTGCTTGTTCGAGGTGCGAATGTTCTACACGTCGAACTTTCTGCGCCGATTATTCCAGAAGCTCACACGTGTACATAAGGGGCTTCGCGTAGCGAGCCAGGGTCAGTTTCGCCTGAGCGTTCGATCTTGCTGCTTCGCCGCCTTCGACGCCTGCGACGCTCTGTTGTCATCTTTCTTTTTCCTTTTATTTTTGGGCACAAGTTCGCCCCATTAAACGTTCAGTTTACTCAGTCATTCGCCGCCTCATCACTCCTCATTCGTGACATTCTGGTGGAGGTGCGGGGTACGCACCCTATGTCTCTTCACCGTACCCCTCCGAGGACCCGTTCGGCAAGCCCCACTCCAAGTCGACGATTCGTGGAAGAGGCAGGACCCCGGGCAAGCCAGCGCCTTCAAGGACAACGCCCTGAGTTTGGACCACTGCCGGACAAGACAACGAAGCCATCAAAGCCGGTGATGAGCTCCACGGACCAACCGACGGAAAACCCTCCAGCAGCGTCGCCCTACATGTTCTTGGCTGTGGTTCCCCGCGTGCCGACGCCATTCCGCGGTGAACTCTACGAGGACGTAGAAGACTGGCTCCTGCAGTACGACCGAGTGGCCCGCCACAACGGATGGACTGATGAGCAACGCCTCCAGAACATCTACTTCTCACTGGAGGGAACAGCAAGGCAGTGGTATGAAAATCACGAAGTCGCCTTGACCACGTGGGAAGTTTGTAAGAACGAGTTGAAGAAAACTTTTGTCAGTCAACACCGACGTGAGCGGGCCGAAGACCTGCTTCGAGGGAGGAACCAGGGACCCAAGGAAAGCGTTACATCTTTCACTGAAGACGTCCTCCGCCTCTTCGCCCGCGCCGACCCGCAGGCCACCGATGAAAAGAAGCTGCGGGTACTCATGCGAGGTGTCAGGGATGACATTTTCGGCGGCCTTGTCCGCAATCCTCCGTCGACGGTGGAAAGCTTCGTCTCGGAGGCAACCAACCTTGAAAGGGCGCTCCTCGCAAGGGCGAACCATTACCAGCGGTATACTGGCGCCACCGTGACTCCAGCGTCTACCTGCAGCATCGGTTCCGGCAGCTCCGACCTCTCTGCGATCCGTGAGATGGTCAGAGACATTGTCCGCGAAGAGCTCAGGAAGTTGGTGCCGGCAGCAGAACGACCAGCTGCGCTCTCACTCACTGAGCTCGTTCAAGAAGAAGTACAGCGAGCCTTTCGACCGGAGTCTCCTGTCGACATCGCCGAACCCGAAGAACCGGTGGTAACCTACGCTTCAGTGGCGCGACGACCACCACCGGCTGCTCGCCAATACACGTCGCCACCTCGACGAGACGCCCCAACGCCACACTACCTCCGACGAGAAGAACAACGGGTCCCGCATGTCCGTCCTGAACAGCCTGCGCCCAGAAAAACGGACGTATGGAGGACCCCGACCGACGCCCTTTGTGTTACCACTGCGGTGAAGCGGACCACATCTACCGACGATGCCCCTACCGCCAGCTGGGCCTACGAGGGTTTGCGCCCAACGACCCTCGACCACGTCTCGGAGAGCGACCTCGGGACATCGAGGACTACCTCCGCCGCTCTTCATCCCCTGAGTCGTCTCCCCGCCGAGGCTTCCGTTCACCGTCTCCCCGACGCTCGCCATCGCCCTTCCGCCGGTCTCGCCGAGACAGCCTGTCACCCATCGCATCCCGTCGGGAAAACTAGGCGCGGCAATGCCGGGAGGTGGTGTTGCCGAAGACGAACAATGCCAAGATCCTCCAAGATCGTCGGAGCCCTCCCACTCAAACGCCGCAACGCCCCGAAACGACGTGTCTGCAACAGTGTCGAATAACCTCAACGTTATCATCGACGGCCACGACGCGACGGCGCTCGTCGACACCGGAGCAGACTACTCCGTTTTGAGTGGGAGACTCTCTCGCCGCCTGCGAAAAGTGACAACGCCGTGGGATGGACCTCAAATACGAACCGCCGGAGGGCATCTCATCACGCCAGTCGGGAGATGCACCGCTCGCGTCGAGATCCACGGTGAGACGTGCCCTGTGAAATTCGTCATTCTACAAGACTGTGCCAGAGACGTCATTCTCGGAATGGACTTTCTCTGCGAGTATGGCGCCGTCATCGACCTCGGAGCAAACCGGTTGACACTACGAAAACCCGTTTCACCACCGGAGGAACCGAAAGCGACATCATCTGCGGTCCGAGTTCTCGCAAGCCACGTGAACTTACCGCCGCGGTCGAGTGTTTTTGTGCCCGTCGGGATCACCGAAGCTTGCTGCGGCGAAGTCCTGCTCGAGGAAGCCTCCAGTTGCTTCTAGGAAGAGGAATAGGCGTCGCAAGAGGAGTAGCTGAACTTCAAGATGGCCGCACGGTGGTCCTCGTGACGAACTTCAGGAATGAAACGCAGCACCTCACGAAAGGTGCAGCCGTCGGCCACGTTGAGGAACTCCAAAACTCCGCCAAAATCGCCGCCATTACTGACGAGTCATCGCCACCTAAGCAAGACACTACGCCGCCAGCGCAGCTTGACATTGACCCCAAGCTTCCAGGCCCGAAACGACGGCAGCTGAGTGACCTTCTCGCCGAATACAGCGACTGCTTTGCGTCGTCGTCGAAGGTGCGCCAAACCACCGTTGCGAAGCATCGCATCGTCACCGAGGACGACGTGCTCCCTGTGCACCGATCGCCGTACCGAGTCTCCGTAAAAGAACGGGAGGTCATCCAACAGCAAGTGGAAGAAATGCTGAACGACGATATAATCCAGCCTTCAAGCAGTCCGTGGGCCTCTCCAGTCGTGCTGGTTAGGAAGAAGGACGGAACGCTTAGGTTCTGCGTTGACTACCGGCAGCTGAACGCGGTTACGAAGAAAGACGTCTACCCACTTCCCCGCATCGACGACACTCTAGACCGGCTGCGCCATTCTCGATATTTCTCATCGATGGACCTAAAGAGCGGCTACTGGCAGATCGAAGTTGACGAACGGGACCGAGAGAAGACAGCTTTCGTCACGCCGGATGGCCTGTACGAGTTCAAGGTGATGCCTTTCGGCCTATGCACGGCGCCGGCAACCTTCCAGCGTGTCATGGACACAGTACTGGCAGGGCTGAAGTGGCAGAGCTGTCTCGTGTACCTTGACGACGTCGTAGTGTTTTCAAGTGACTTCGACGAGCACTTGCGACGACTCCGAGCTGTTCTCCAAGCCATACAGACCGCCGGACTCACACTCAAGCCGTCAAAGTGCCGGTTCGCCTATGACGAACTGAAGTTTCTAGGCCACGTGGTTAGTAACAAAGGCGTCCGCCCAGACCCCGAGAAGACTCGCTGCCGTCGCGGGCATACCCAGCACCTCCACCAGAATGTCACGAATGAGAAGTGATGAGGCGGCGAATGACTGAGTAAACTGAACGTTTAATGGGGCGAACTTGTGCCTGCAAATAAAAGGGAAAAAGAAGATAACAACAGAGCGTCGCAGGCGTCGAAGGCGGCGAAGCAGCAAGATCGAACGCTCAGGCGAAACTGACTCTGGCTCGCTACGCAGAAGCCCCTTATGTACACGTGTGAGCTTCTGGAATAATCGGCGCAGAAAGTTCGACGCGTAGAACATTCGCACCTCGAACAAGCACCCGGATTCTCGAATTTGCCAGAACACTAAAAATGCAGGGATAAATAAAGAGACATGTCGCTGCCAGGAATCGAACCCTCGCTTTTCGAGTATGAGGCAGGTACGATAACCGCTAGGCCACGCGCGCGCTGCCACACTTGGACAGCTGCGCGCGCGGCAATATCCACCATTGAAAAAAAAGAAAAAAACTAGTTGTGTCATTTAATGTTGGTTGAAATCATGAATATCGCATGCGCTTATATTACAAGAGTAGTTGCAGAGACCAAGAGTTTTTAGAGTTTATATAAACAAAAAGTACGGTTTTGGGCGAGTTGGTATATTTCTAAGCGAATAAGCTACGCAGCGCGGGCGAGAAACGAACGACTGAAGTGCAACAAAATGTTTAGTTGGGCTTGCTGGTTCATGACAGGGAATGAGCGCCAAAGGAACGGGGACAGGTGAAAAAGTGTACGACAAAAGTGCGCCCCGTGTTGTCGTCCACTTCTTCACCTGTCCCTATACTTATGCTCATTCCCAGTCCCAGACTGAAGTGCACGTGCGACGAGGATTTCACTCCAAGTTCCCATACACTTACTCTTCACTGGTACGTGAATTATTTATAGTGTTGACTTTTTTATTTAAGACGTGATTAGTAAAATTAAACATGCGTACTTTACACAAAAATCAACCAGAGTTTGAATGCGTTCTTGCGGTAACCCCTCTACCTTGCGCAGCCGAAGCAACACCGGTTATTGCGGGCCGAATGGTAGCATACTCAAAAGGTTATATGATCTGACTTGCAAGAATGTCAGCTATAAGCGTCTGTTACTTTGCCCAAATGTAGACCTTTGCGAAAATCCTCTTCAGCACGCTGCCACATTTGTCTGCTGGGCTGTGTAACGCCTTCTGGAGCATGCGCCCTCGTTCTGCTGTGCGGTATATCAAACGCTGTGCATGCGTCGACAACTCCGTGACCAAGCATTTTCGACACGAATGATAAGCGATGGAAAGGTCTATAGTGACGCGATATGAGCTGTCTAAAATATGTCCCTAGGTGAGGCAGCGAGTTGCATTAGTTGCAACCTATGGAACTTGATGGTTACATTTGAGGAGGTGTTGCCTATGTCTTGACGTATGTTCTCTCCAACACTACAAGCAGTCATTTTTTCTTACAAAAACAGTCCGTGGATATGGGGTCACAACGGACCACTGTTGCTCGATCGAGTCTCAAAGAGATGGTGTCCGAAACAGCAGTTGAAGGTAGCTGCCGCGCGCCATCTGCGCCACCTTCAGCATCCTGCCGGGCGAATCCTTTTACCCGGTGTCCTACCTGGAATGGGAGCTTCCTTTCAAGGCATCAACCTCAGATTATATCATGAAACTTATTTCCAACAGTTACGCTTTTCACTTTTGGAACTCGCTCAGCAAGCGTACAGAAATAGAAATGGGATCTGCCTATGACGTCCTTCAGAGGAACTTCTGTCCGACGACGTACGTTCATATATGATTTCACAGTGCAATATAATTAAAAAAGAAAAACGTCTATTCGGCCACCTGTCACAAAAATAGAAAGCTCAGTAGAGTCAGTCGTTATCACCGGCAGTTAATAAATCACACGTTGCGTGTCTCCAGAGGCATACTTGTGTGATGCAAACGGAAGACACACCTCCTTCTCTTGGGCCGACAGTTCTAAAAATGCCTGACTGTTCACCTCCGAGGAGTGCATGGGGTGGGCGAGTTACTGACGTCTACATGTATCGTGTGCAGAGTATGACTAGACACAAAGAGAAGGTTTGACTCCAAAACCTGACCTGTGCAGATACCTGTCAATTATCAAAGTGAAGCGTCATAAGCAATGCCCTCTGCGGAAAGGACGTTTATTTGTGTTCTTGTTTCCTTATACTGCTATTCCTTGCGGAACACATAAAAAAAGTTGATCTTACACTCGTTTATGCGTGTTTAACCAGCTCAATCAGTGCATAGACACTGGGCTGCATGGACAGCATGTCCGGCCTGTGATATTCCTTGGAAGAAAGCAACTACGCACTCTCAAAACACGCTTCGTAGCCTGGTAGAAAAAGATGTCAGCGCGCCGATATCAATCATTTAAAGTCTATATTTAAGTAAAGTAAACAGAGGAATTGAAGAAACAGCATACAAGTTCCACCTATTTTTTAAAGGTTAATTGCTTAGTCTACTCACTATTTTAACTATTCAATCTGCCTCCTCGTGAGACAAACAAACCAAACAATGGATGCAATAAAACTCAAGGATAATTTCGTACAACGTATTTATTTGCGCAACACGGCTTTTAACACCGAAGTAGTTAAAACCGTGCGCTTGAAGCTTAACGGCTGCGAATCGATTCAGGGATGCTGTAAATTCCCACGCCCGACATTTCTTTAGCTGTTAATCTCAATAGGCGATCACTTACGTACATTGAACGAACGTCTAAAGTGCGCTAGATATCGTTTCCTTTTCCAGAAATGTGATTCTACACCGCTGCTCCAGAATTGTCATGGAGGCGCCACATCGCTCGCCTCCATGACGTCGCAAACACTGCTGCGCATGCTTCCTATATACATCGGTTCGGGCGCAGGGTATTAAAAGGTTACGTTAACGCCCCCTGCAAATTTCAACGTGCGATACAACATTGCTTGTTGTTGTTGTTTTTGAAAAACGGTTCTAAAAATTTTGCATTACCCTTTGTACAATTATGGTCGCTGGAAGTTAAAGAAACTTAGGGTGGGCGACTCCTGAGCAGCCTAATACCTGCTAACAAAGCCACTGTGATTACGCCGTCAGCCTATAAGAAGACAAAAATAGCGAATCCCGAAACAAGAAGTGCGAACCTATGCGGAGAGCAAGTTTGATCTGCTTCTTTTGCAGGCGTTGTGGTGATGTCACAACGCCGAGCCTGATTGGCTCTCATTGCAGGATAGTGGGCAGACCTCAAAGCAAGCTGCCTTGAGGTCTACCCACTATCCTTCAATCAGAGCCAATCAGAGCTCGAAGTTCTGACGTCACCACAACGCCTTGTACTTTGTATTTCTTAACTGCGACTAAAGTAATTATTTTCAATTCCTACTCCTGCTTGTTTCGAACTGGACGGGACTTATAACCGGCGTGCGGCCGGTACTCGCCACGCCATTCGTTTCTTAAAGCGATAAGAGCAAAAATTTTCAGACTTTGGCCAATTAACTGCGGGAATTTATCTGTGTCACCCATTCGAACAAAGGACAGAAAACCGTATTTTCTCGCGAACGTTAATTTTATTAAAAAAAAATCGAAGGTCAAAGTGCTTTTTAGTTTTCCACGTCGCGTTTCCAGTGACATGCTCTGGGGGATCACGTGGTTTCCCCTTTGGTTCTCTCTTCAGGAGATCCCAGCAACTTCCTCTGCTATTTTTGACTTTTAAAGGATTAATCGCCGAATGTCGCGGCGAGCGGTGGACACAAAAGACGGTGCGCCATGGGGGCGACGGCGAGTGTAGTAGCGGAAGAGGATGGGTTTTGTTCACTTCCGTGTAGTACTCTCCAGAGTACGTCACACATCAGTTTCGTTGACCACCACACGCGGGTGCAGATCGGCAAATATTTCGTTTTCTTTTTTGCGATTACACACCGGAATAGCAGTTTTTCGGGGGCAATGTGACGCGTTTTTGGTTTTTTGTGCTTGGATAAACAATATAAAAATAAAAATTGACAATTCTTTCGATACTAAAATTGTTTTACTACCCCTTTAAGAGCTGTTAAGCGAGGTGGTACTCACTAATTTTATCAATGAAATGTCTTATATATGCCTGGTAAGAGCTGCACGTTGCATTTCCTTTAAAACGCTACAAATATCGTTTTATACTGACAAAGCAACAAGATCGCACATAGCTGTTGCGCCTTTACACCATAGTGTATTTATACTTACTAAACGCCCCAGGTGTCAATACTCACCAGTTTTGACATCTTGAGCGTTGTTTTAGCAATTGTCAGAGCCGTAACAAATGCAACGTACTTTTTAATGTTGAGCTGTGTTTCGGCGGTTGCATTTTTTTACCTGGAACATACCACGCAGTAGAAGTTACTACAACACCCAGCTGCTGCTGCTCAAGAGGAAAACAGGTCTGTTATTGATACTTTGTGTACATTTAGCGTCCCTGCCGCTTTTGGTAGTTTAATACACGACGAGGAAAAGCAAAATAACTGACTACTTTTGCCTCATAATGGCAGACAGCACTTGAACGCACGACTCACATCGTCTGTCTCTGCAAGGTTTTCTCATTGAGTCCACGATGTGTTGAGTTCTACTGAGCGTAATGCAGTAAGATGCATCCTCACAAAGCACGCGTCTTCTTAAGTTTTTTTTTTGTTGTTTTGTGTAGGTCAGTGGTTCTCAAATGAGGGTCCGCGGAGCCTTTGGGGTCCGCGAAGCCCTGCCTCATCAGTCAAAACCCGGCAATAAATGTCGTATTTATTCAGACAGAGAAGAAATATTTTGAGCGAGTTTTCTTGTGTATACGAGTCACAGAACTATATTACACTAGCCCGTAGTTATCTATTTTTATATCATTTTTATATTTAACCTATACCTTTTCTCCCCCTCACCACGAACGGGGTCCTCCATAATCTCCGCCGATCCAGAAAGGGGTCCGCGAAACATCGATGGTGGAGAACCACTAATGTAGGGGAAAATATGCATTACTTTTTGTTTTCTCGCCAATGAGTAAATGGATACGTGTTTTTGCCCACGATAACGCAAAAAAAAACTTTGTTCAAGCAGACTTATAATACAAACAAGCCAATGCTGTATTTTTATATGGGTGTTTCTTTTAAAGTCTAACAGATTTGTTTAAAAAAACTTGTGAAAGCTACACTTATGCGGTTAATGCAGGGGAGTTATACGTCCAGGGGGACATTGTATAGGGGGCTAATCGTAACGATCAGTCAGCTAATTAAATATTATATGCTAATTCACTTTTTATTTAGTGTAATAGACGTATGGTTCCATTTTGAAACATGCTGAGCGTCATCCAAAACCACTAAATCAACTCCTTTTAGAAGGATATAAAGCAGGGGTAGCATTTTACGGCATTCTAAAAAGCGCGCAATTTGGACGCGTTTCAAGGTTTCGGTTTCTTATCGGAGCACATCGCTGAGCCCGCGGTCCTGTTCCCCAGTGCTCGTGGCGCGAAGCCGCCTCCTCGCCTCCCTTGCAGTATAGAAAAAGGTAAAGCGCACGTGTGATGCGCTTGCGCATCACACGTGAGCGCGCGCATTCACGATGCCACTGTGGAGAAGGACCGCGGGCGCACAGATGCGCTCCGCTAAGAAACCGAAACCAAGAAATGCGTCCAAACTGAGCGCTTTTCTAGAACGCCGTGAAATGCTGCCTCTCCTTTATATCCTTCTCTAAAAAGAGTTAATTTAGTTGTTTTCGATGACGCTCAGCAAGTTTATAATACAAAACAACAATACAATACAATTTATTTTGTTTTTGAATACATTTCGCTCTGTACCCACGTAAGTCAAGAATGGTTGTGTAGGACGCGGCAGGTGATCAACAATCGGAATTTTTGCAGTAGCAACTCCTTCCAAAATTTAATAAAAATAACAAATTATAAAAAAGAAGCGGTCTATACACACGCACATAATAACCGGTGGAACGGCATTTTATTAGGTACATACTGCTATTCACTAATATTTCTCAAAGCGTTGTTTTAATTACGCTTTGAGACAACGCTTTTAATAACGCTGTTGAATAGCGCTTTTCTATAACGCTTCTAATGACGGTTTTCTCAAACGTTGTTTTAATTGGAACCATATGACTATTTTTTTATTAGTAAGGTAATGAACAAACTTTAATTAATTGGCCGCCTGACAGTTACTATTAACACCCCTATACGATGTACACCTGGCCGTATAACTCACCTACACCAATCGCATTAGTGTACCTTTCACAATTTTTTTAACAAATCTGCTACACTTTAAAAGAAGCACCCTGTATATATACACCGACGCAGGGGCTTGACATCTCCGAACTACGGTGGCGCTGCAACCGCGCCAGAGCCTTGTGGTACGGGCAGAAGGGCGCACGTTTTGCAAGGGCGTCATAGCATTTCAGCATGCCGCAACGCTGTGCAGCCGTTAATTGTACCGAAAGGTAGAGAAAAAGTGGGGGAGTGAGTTTCCAGAAGTTTCGGTCCAACTCTGAAAGGCGCACAGGGTAGATAATATCCGGGGATCGAAGAGAAGGGTAGCCCAACGAGGGCGAAACATTTGTGCGGTAAGCATTTTATTGAAGGCAAGTGTGGCTTCCATTTCAATCTCCGTCCCGAGGTTTGCTTATGTGCAGAAAAACCGTCGTCTGGTCGAGACCGCCCAAATTTCATTTCCCTGGTGTTCGCGCACAAAGCACCGGCCAAGCTATCGTCGGTGGCTATACGTCCGTGCTACCAAGCGGAATGAGATCGGCTGTAAAACGGTCAAAGCGTTACCGCTTGTCGTGCCTTGTAGTCATGATGAGGGTGAGAAAAATATCGTACCTTGATTCGGAGGACGCTGTCTCTATTTAATCAATCAAGAGATACAATTTCGCAGACTTACACTCTGCTGATTCCGCCGGTAGCGCGGAAACCGGCTGGCGGTAATTGTGGGCCTCGAGGGACTTGTACGCCTGCACCGTGTCGGCCCTGAACTGTCTTGGTGAAAAAACTCAATAAACGACGACGTGAGCCGTCGACTTCCGTGGCAGCAACTTCACGTCGGAAGTCCAGCCGGCCTTGTTTGTGGCGTACGGATCGTCGAAGGCAACGCCGTCCACGCACAGTTTGTCTCGATACCGCTGCCATTGAGGCTCGGGTAGCGAGCTCAAATAGTCGGGCATAACGTGCGACGGACAAATAAAGCAAGAAGCGTCTCTACAACGTCAACAACGAGCACGCACCACAAAAACATGAAGAGCCTGGCCCCTTCAGTCCACATAGTTTCTGCGGATGCGAGGCCTTTCGGCCGTGTTGGTAAACAAAGCAGCACCGTGTGTCGGTCTTTATATATAAGTAAAGGAGTTCCCTAAGAAAACTAGTCATTTTCACGTGAAAAAATAAGTGCAATCCAAAGACTCGTAATATATATAAACCATTCGGCAGTTTGATAGTTTCGCTTATTATACAGAGAAAAAACCGCAGATTGGCAAAAATCATTATTTTCTTGCAAAGCTAGTCAAAATATTGGTCGTTTGTGAAAATAAACCAACAGCGGAAGGACCTATCTTTTGAACTATTTTTCTTCAAGTTCTGCCCGGCGAAAGAGCCAAAGTAAGCACCTGATCTCGCCACCCCGCCTCCCCTTCTGCGCGATAAAGTCCGTCCCGCCTGCCTACTGTGAGCAAGAGTAATGGCAAAGTTACGCATGCGCCGAACGAGGGAAGTAGGTGTATTGTACCTGGTATCTAGTGTTCACACTCAAAGTTATCGCATTGATAAAGTGTGGAAAAGGTATCAGTGTGTTTAATTTGTCTTGTTTAACAAAAAATACCTTCATAAGAAGCATGTCCCTCGTTACTAGTAAAAAATTTATTATGGTGCGAACAAAAGGTGAAACATAAGCGAAGTGTCGGGTGTCGGTGGAATATCCTTCTAGGCAAATAAAAATAAGAAAGAGTGAAAAGAAATAAGTATCTTTATTTAGTCAGTTTAGTCCCGGACGTGGGTGATGACTTCCTTGCAGCCTCTGAAGTAGCCCGTCAGAAGCTGTAAGATTAGTATGCTCTTAGGGGGTGCAAGGGTAAATTCATTCCTCCCATCTGCGCATGCTGCATTGCTTTGGGTAGGATGAAATAAAGAATGTTAATTGTTTGGCGGTAAAAACTCCTTTCTCCTGAGCTCACAGACGTATAAACAGGAGATGAGTTGCCGCGAGGGACTGCAGAATTCGAAAACCGACGAGTACAGTCATTACACTCCTATTTCGTCTTCCCGGTTACAACCTTGCGGAACGTCTATTTGCATGAATAGTGTTTAAGTATTATATAAATGTGTTTCTTAGTCTTACCCACACGTATTGTGACCTCTTCATTGCTCGGTGTGTGCTACATTTAGCTTGGATTTTTGTGTTATCGTTACTTTTATTCAATAAAAACAAAATTATCCTGCCGCACTACCTGGGATCACCCATAACCAAACTGATTTTAACGATACGAAAAATTCGATTTATTTGATCCTTCGCGCTTGCACTTGGCAGTATTAAACCTATACCAGAACAGCTAGCCTACGTAGCGCTGGCGTCGGATGGTCGATCCGCAGGCCTGGACACAGACTCCGACTACGAGCTCTAAACGACGGGCGACAACCAGGGTCTATGCGTCCGAACTACCAGCATCCGAGGATCGGCAACTGCGAAGTACGGCAAACCCATTCACTGTATTCTCGTTGTGTTCCCCCATGGTAGACGAGCGGAGCGCTGACGGATCAGGCGGCGATTAGTATAGAGCGACCCCACATAAAAGATGGCGCTCAACTTGATGACCCATTCGGTACGTCTCTGCTTCTAGACGTCCCAAGCGAGTCTCACGGATTCGTTGAGCCGGTTGTTGCGCCAACTCTAACTATGCCCATCGAGACAAAGTCTGTTTGAATTTCGGCGACATGTCTCACAGCAGAGCTCAGCAGGTAGGAACCTCTGAGTCGAGTAGCGAAAGTACTCGAAGGACGATGTTGCGTGACCTGCTCCTCAAGCCGCCCAAGAAAAGCGGTTGGGAGGAGGTAATGCAAACGGGGAATGGCGAGGATTGCAGGTAAGATGTTAAAAAGTCGCCTTTGGAGGCGGAGAAGAGGCACCATTCATCCGCTGGAAGGAAAGGTAAGGGCTGGCAAGAGGCGAAACAGCCAGTACTCGTTGCAGATTTAGGACACTGCACGATGGGACCAAAGATCGTGGTTTGGGGTGAAGAAGTGAGAAAGAAAGAGATTGCTGATTTCCGGGAAGGGGTGGGTCTTTTTGTCAGCGGCTGTCGAAAAAATTGCTGCGAAAAGGTGTTGACACCGGGAACGCAGGCGGACAAGTTTGTCAACGGGTGTCGAAAAAACTTCAGGGATAGCAGTTCAAACCGGTAACGTTGGCGGAGAAGTTTCTCAGCAGGTGTCGAACAAATTGCAGGAATAGAAGCTCACACCGGTAACGTTGGCGGAGAAGTTTGTCAGCGGGTGTCGAACAAATTGCGGAAATAGCAGTTAACTCCAGTGAATACTTGCGAACGATTTTGTCAGCCGGTGCAGGGAACATTGCGGAAATTGCAGTTTACAACCGGGAACGCTCACAGGCAAGTTAATGAGCACTACGATTGGTGTTTGCGGGGCAGAGATGACTTGTCGCTTCGCGCTTCCAACGAACGACGAAGGACAGATGTACGACTCACCCTTCAAGGGGGGGTTCCGAAGGCAACAAAGATGACTTATCAGATGCTCTTACGATTGTAATCTGGCTGGTCATGACAGCTAGCGACAGCAAGATTTTTGTAATTTGTGTCCTGTCACAACCTGACCGGGAATGAGGCGGAAGACATTCCGGTGGGCTTGTAGCTGCCCAGATTGCCTTGAACTGCAAATAGTTCAAGCGGGCTTGCTCGCTGATCTGCCGCCCCTCCGAGGGCCGACCGGTCCCTAGAGCCCGGATGCACGTGGAGGGGTCGGGACGCTGATGCTTACATCGAGTCGCACACGGTATATGCGGCCGTTGCGCAACCAGGGTAATGTATGGCCATCCGCCACGGGCTTTGGTTCCATTCACTTGCGGAGCCGTTCAACTGGGTTAACAGCCATTATTTTCACCTAGTCCTGAAGGAAACTCAGCCTCTGAGAAACGCAGCTAGTGGTTTCACGCATCGCTTGCTCCGAGGTGAGAGGGCCCCCACGAAGCTAAAGACGCGAGCGTTGCATATTACTTCCAGGCTTACTCGGCGAGATAAAAACAAGGAGTCAGGCCCGGTTATCATTGCTGATTTGAAGGGGTATTACCGTCGCGATGGGGAAGGTGATTAATATGAGGTTGCTATAGGATACAGGAGATTATCTTTTCCTGGCGACCCAGGAGCGAGCTCCGGAATGCCGACTCGCCGAGTTAGCCGCACGGTACACGACTCCGTCGGCAAGCAATTTTTTATTCGAGTGTATTGCCACTAACACAATCTGCGGCAGAGTTTTTGTTTTTTGCGTGTAGTTTTAACACATTTTTTGAGCAGAATGACTTCCGGGAAAGACCGCCATAGAAGGCGTCACCCAGAGGTCCACCGGCGAAAACAAGGGCCATCCGTTTTTCCAAGCGCTCAGGGTGGCTGACACTGTTTCGGCCTGACGAACGGTTCAAGCGGGCAGTTCTACGCTCGCAGTGACCCCAAAACGGAACCGGGCAGGTCCGTCCGTGTCCGGAGGACAGCTTGGAGCAGGCCTCCTGCTGCATCGTGGTTAATGGGACAGTGAGCGACGGACAAGTCGACATTGTCTGTCGGCTTTGCTAGAAGGGCCGGCTGAGGCCGGCACTAAGAAAGACCTACGTCAAGGGTTCCACCATCACCTGCGCCTCTTTGCTATGCTACAACGTGGCGACTCCGGCAACACCAATAGGAGCCGCCTCTCTCGACACCTCAGATGGCCCGGCAGGCCCGTTCACATCTATCTCCCCAATCCATCGACGAACACATCATGGCTGAAGTGGAAGAACTCATCTTTGAGGGCCATGAGATACCAAGTACCGGAAGTCCTCTGAAGAGCGAGCCTTGAGGAGAGAGAATATGAGACGAGGGGAGAATGGAGACGGGTCGGAGGGCACATGAGAAGAGGCAAGCGAAAGAGACACGAGCTAACGCTAGACAGGGTGTGCTGTGTGAGGCTGGGGCCGGGCAGGAACGATAAAGCCGGTCTGGCCCATTTCGATCCCCCGAGCGGCTCACCAGGGAGGTTCGGACCGGCGGGAACAGAAAGCCCCTGGCCATACCGGCCTAGGCCATGACGACTCCGAAGTGGTTCCGCAGCGAAGACTGGGGCTGTGATAGCCCGGAACAGCTAGCTTACGCAGCACTGGCGTGGGAATGACGATCTGCAGGCCAGGAAACACACTCCGACTGCGAACTCCGGAACGACGAGCGACAACCAGGGTCTGCGGGCCCGGACTGGCGGCTCTCCGCGGACGGGCCGCCGGAAGCTACAGTAAAACTTTCCCTCTCTTCTTGCTGTGTCACCCATCGGGCAGCGATTATTATAGAGCGAGCCCACAGGTTGGATCATTCTAAAAAGGTGCAATAATATTTCGTCATACAGACTGTTTTTCTTTTTCGTATTTTGTTCGAACTATCCCCGATTCGAATATATTGTCGGAAGATGTTCTTTATTTTGCACGATGCTGTTCGTTTTTATAATGTATTACAAAAAATGCTTATATAGTGAAGCATGTTTTTTTTTGCCCGTTTATTTATGTGAAATTTTTATGTTTTCAAGCATATATCTCCTTTATAATGATTAATGATGCAGCAGGTATCTGTGTACATAAATAAACACTACTTACTGGGTACCTACATTTTGTGCTCCATGCAAGTGCAGCCAACGGAAGGATATCACGTGAACAGACGCAGCAAAGTCTTGTAAATCCCGCAGAAACATTGCGTCATCGCTTACTGAGACCTAAAGCAGCCCATATAATAACACTTTAGTGAACATGATCGTATTGTGTTAATATACGTGTCCAGTTCAAAACACTGTGCAATCGTCACTTCAATCGCAACTATCTGCATATAATAGATGCCCAAAGTTCGAACAAGTCGGAACATTCGTTCAAATCAAAACCTGTAACGCACGAGGGAGTCAAACAAGACACAACAAACACGAATTATTTTTTTGATTTGGTGGATGTTTTTAGGCGTTAATGTCTTTATGGCAAGCAGACAGGTTGTGCTATGAATATATAGAAGTTTTAGGTTGAGATATTTTTTTTTCAGAGAAATAGAGAGACATAGAGAGAGAGAGGAAATAGTAGAATGAAATCTTGCAATAGTCAACGAAAGAGATTACGTAGTTTCCAGACATGGGCATAAAGCGAAATCTCAGCTCGAATTGAAGTTGACTTGAAGAGTGCCGAATAGTTGCGAAAAAGTGGAATGCCGAATTCAATATCAAATATTAAAATTCGTAATTGCAGTTTATGTGCAGTAATTAAACATAAATCGTAGATTAGAAGAAAGAAAAAGATCCTCACACAGGGCATACCGACATGTGTTCACGTGTATCCATCCATGCACGCTTGTATAGAACGAGGTAGAGGGGCTTAGAGCGATAAACCGGGGTTCCGGTCTGCACTCGAAAGTGACCCCCATAAGGCGGCTGCCATTGTACGCAAATGTGACCACTCGTCACATGACCAAACCAAATACGTGACGTCACAGGAAAGATGGCAGCGCCCAGGCAGCGGCTGGTCCCAGCTGGGCCGGAGCTTGTCGGATGCGTTGTTTGTTGTCGTTCGTGTCGGCGAGTTGATTTCAGACGCGGAAGCCGTCATATGAGGCCGGTCGAAAGCGACTTCAGAGTTCAGCGTGGTGTCTGACGTAGGTATAACGTGAACAGAAGGAGGAACGGTGTGCATTTCGCTGGTGACCGACGGGGATATTGCCACGAAAGAGACAATCGGCCCTACGTTGCTCGGACCTCGGATTGATTCGGATACCGCAAGTAAATTTTAAGGCGACGTTTCTGTGCTCTCGTTGACCATCGGAATCTTCGAGGTCTGCAGTGAAGCGTGTGCAATATGTTTGGATACGCAGTTTAGCGACGGAAATTGCGTGAGTCGTGCTTGGCAGTGTGCAATCGTGGTGCCGCTTCGTTCAAATGACCGAAGGCTCACTTTGGTTGTGCGGCGCACCGGAGAGCTGCCTTCAAGTGCTTCAAGTTGGTAGTTCCTGTGCCGTGCTTTAGGTGATGCTGTGCTGCTTCCTAAATTGTTCTGGCGTAGACGTGCACTTTCACGGAGCACAGGTGTTGCAGTTGGTATTGATTCCGCTTGTCTGTCGCACGTTTCGTCGACACAAGTTTCATCAACACTCGGTACGCGAATTGCAAGCTGTATGGACATTTCATCGCGCGTGTTACCTACCCAGTCCACCCGTTCACGCCGCTTTGCGACGACAGTCTGCAGCGGCTCATTACCAGAAAAGTGGTTCCACATCCATTTCAGTTCAGTTCGTCCACGGCAGTCGCCAAACCCCGAAGGAGAGGATTTATTCGAACAGAATGCCTCTAAAACAATGCAGCTTTTTTAGTGGTCAGGATAGACTCTCTTCTGTCTGTTTTGTTATATTGTCACAGATGCTTGCTCCAGTCCTATTTTCTATCAATATTTACTATTCTGGAAAGTTCCAGGCCATGCTCAGCTGTCATCGTATGTTCTGGTGGAGGTGCTGCACACTTTACCCATAGCCCTTCACTCTGTGTGGACCCTGGCGGCTCCTCAGCCGAGTTGCCCGATAACAATTAAGACACGGGTAGCGGATTATCCCGCGTCTTAAACGCCCGGCGAGCCGTGAACCAAGTCCTATCCCAAGCCCGGCAGAAAAACCGCAAGACGAGCGAGTACCGCAAGGACGAACCTTGGAAATGCACCACGAAGAACCTGAAATCCGAGCCAGTCGCTGCTACCAGCAAGAACCACCGGAATTCGGTCTTTTGCCAGAAAAACCGAAGCTGACTAAGCCAACAATGACAAACCTGTAGCAGCAAACCACGTCCGCTCCCATCATCGTTTGCATGCCCGTCGCACCTCGCACTCCGATGCCCTTTCACGCAAGGTGTATGAAGACGTCGAGGGCTGGATTGAAATATATGGCCGTGTCGCCCGCCACAGTGGGTAGACGGACAACCAGCTCCTGCAGAACCTATACTTCTCGTGGAAGAAACTGCCAGGCACTGGTTTGAGAACCACGAATCCTCCTTAACGTCGTGGGAAGTTTGCACGATCGAGCTGAAGTGCACGTTCATCAGCCAACATTGACCAGGGAGAGCCGAATTCCTGATTCTGTCCAGGATGCGGCCCCAACAAGAGCGTCACCGCCTTCGTGGAAGATGTTTTGGGCGTGATCGAGCACCCACGCCAACCCTGATGTTACAGAAGACAAGAAGCTAAGAATCCCATGTCCCTCATGTGAGGTACAACACCTCCGGCAGCCTTGTCCGCAACTCCACGACAACAGTCGAAGGGTTCATATCACCGCGGCTTCCAACATTGAATGTACACTGCAGGCCCGAGCCTGTCGCTATCAACAACTCCCCAGCTTCTCGACACTCGAGTCGTCCAGCTGCAACTTCGATGCCAGCCTCCCAGGCATCCGCGACATCCACGACGTTGTCCGGGAGGAGACCAGGAAGCTACTTCCTGCCATCAGTTGCCCGGCTTTTATTTTGATTGCGGAGATTGTTTCGGAACAAGTTCGACAGGCTATTCATCTGGAGTCTTCTTCGAGCGAAGCGGCATCTGACGATCCGAGGGCGACTTATGCCACAAAGTCACGACGACCGCCATCGGCTACCCGTTACTATTCAATGCCGATTCAACGAGACACCCCAACGCCGAAGCATTCATACATGCCCGAGCTTGCTGCATTGATGCAGAAAACTACCAGGAAAATTTGCGGATTAGAAGCCAGCCCTGCAGCTTCAGTGCATCAGATGTCAGTGGCCGCACATGACGTATGATTACAAGACGGCATCAGTCGGTCAAAGTTGCCACTCGACCAAACTGAACACCGACGTGCCAGGAGCATCATCCGACAACAAGCAGCACAGGTACTATGACTGAACGCCTGACACGAGACTGTCGCAGAAAGAACTCGTTATGGAACCATTTGCAAAGAACCAATAATTACGTAATCAAGTGGAAATCAACATATTTGATACACTAACCTAATAAACATATTTCCGCTCGCCTTTACGTCTTCAGAGTCTCTACACAAAGAATTGTGTTCACCGCACGTGCTGGAACTTTTGAGGACACTCGCATCTCTGACCCCTCAATATTAATTAATGGGACATACCAGACTGGTTGCATTGGGCTGCACTCGTTCCACTTCTACTGAACATATGGCGCATCCGAAAACCAACTCCAGTGATGTGAAAATGTTATTTATTAATTTATTCTCTCCAGGGGCCTTTGTAGGCATTGCAGAGAGGATACTTAAAACTACGCACATGATAATAACATTAAAGCACACTGCTGTAACTTGTTAGTTGCAAAAACAAACACACCTCTGAGCATCTAGTTTAATGGTATGTGTTCATGCATTGTTATATAGCAGGACACTTCCAATACGTATGACACAATAGACCCTTTGCAAAACCCCATCAAGCAACACAACTGTCGCCATTTTTTTTCGGTGCAAAGCACACGAATATACTCCAGTTCACGTCGAACGCTAATGCAGCATTCGAGTCCAATAGGCGCTCAGCCGAGTTCACAGTGATGGCGGACATAACATTCTTGTCGAACAAATGCCCAAAGTATGAAGGCCTTGGGCAATTAGAGTAGTAGCTACTGTAATTCGTTCCATCACAATTTGGCAAGCGGCGAAGGCTACAGTCTTGGTGAGTCAATATGCATGTTGGAGAGAGGCACATGACAACATATCATCAGAGTGCTCGTCAGCACAGATTTCTCACATGCCTTCACTCCGTCAATCTGATTGGCACGAGGGGGCTGTGGCGGTTGCCCTTTTCCAGGTTATGGTAATACGAAGTATAGGCAGCCCACACTTTAGAAAGAAGTCTATTGAAGAGACCGAAAGGAATGGTAGTCAACATTTTTCAACAAGACTGCTTTTCGGGCAAGGGGTGAACACAAATATGAATCATCTTGTACAGGTAACTAGAACAAGTAAATAATTGACCGACTAATACAATGCACTCTTGGTGAAAAAAAGTATTGCTGCAAAAAAACCTACGAAAGAGAAAATTGTGCAATTAATCTATGCGTACACCAAAAATAGCAAGTCGAATAGCATTGAAGCAGGTGCCTGCAACGATTTATTCATCCCCCCACTCAATAAAAACGTCATCCTCGCAGCTGAAAATAAGTGTGCAATTCGCACTCACAAAAAAAGGAAGAAAAGCGATCGAATGTAGAATCGTCGATTAGCACAAAAGGTTAAAGATCGCAGGAGCTTCCTCGCTAAAAGTTTCTATGGTTATTCGGTGACGCAGGGCTGAAACAACTTCCCCTAAGTCCTCACGCGACGTATACCTTTCGCTTCGATTCTCAGACGTTCAAACGAAGCTAGAAAAATGCGAATATATTATGCTAGGAGTTATATCGTAAAATTGTTTATAAGTACAAAACGTAAAGATCGCAGGAGCTTCCTCGCTAAAAGTTGGCTGTGATTATGCAGTTACCTAGGGCTGAAACGAATTCCCCTAGGCCCTACGTCCGACGTATACATTTCGCGTCGATTCTCAGACATTCCAACGTTCAAACAAAGCTAAGAGAAAGCGAAAATTGCATGCTAAAAGCACTCAAAGTTCTATCGACCCTCGAACACATCCGGGAATCCGAGCACCGGTACGGCGATACGGCTGATGCTGTCTCGCAGGTGTTAATATCCAGATGATACAGGGCGATCTTGCGGAAAAAGGTAATAAAGTCTCATTTCTTCATATTTTCACATTATACCTGCGTCAGCGAGCACGAAGAAGACCGAAGTCGTCGGAAAGCAGCTACACATCGCGGCTACCGCGCACCGAACAAACTCGCATTCCCCAGCTCTGGGCGCTGCCATCTTACCGGTGACGTCACGGCTCTTGTGAGGTCACGTGACGTGTGGTCACTTTTGCGTACAAAATGGCGGCAACCGGGGGGTGCCACTTCCGAACTTCCGGTTTATCACTCTAAGCCCCTCTACCTCCTTGCGTGTATAGGTGGATGCGTGCGGGATGTATAAATAAATACGGCTTAATTGTTTAAATCTTGCAACGGCTTGCTCCATCTGGCCCCGTGTCCTGGAACGAACTTGCTCGACGCCGCAGGCTGCCACATGTTACACGAACAAGTGAGTTTAAGACAGTGTCTGGGCAGAGACACTCCAAAAGTATTGGGGAATAAAAATACTGTTATACAAGTGTTTTAAGGCCCAAAATACAGATACTCAGATACGTATGTCTTCTATGCGACGGGATATCCCTCAGATAACTCTGCGAAAACGGCGAAAAGTATCCCGGAATACAGATACAGACACTTATAGAAATGCATTTGTTCCCGAACGGTGGCACGTAAAAGAGGGTGTAGTTCGTGGCGAACGCGAATGGCAATTTATGCTTGAGCTCTCTTTTGTGCCATTTTATGAAGTGCCTCTTACCTCGGACTCTTTATTTAATATTAATGACACTAAATGAACATGTCACCCCCATTGAACCGCATAGTTACCGATCAGTAAAGACTGCGTACCATGCTTGACATAAGGCGTCTGCCCGAAATGAACCCTGTTTTGCCGTTAGGACGCATATCAATCTGTCGTCTTATGTGCTTCTGAGTCCCCATAGTGTGGGAAGATTAGACAACAGGGCCGTACTTTTTCTCCACTCAACTACTGTACAGCGTGCGCTCTGCTAAATTAGAAAGAGCGGATGGTTTCGTGAGAGGAGCTGACTTTTTTATCCTTGCAAGCAACCTTCTTTAAACCACGTTTTTTTTTTGGATGTGTCTGAGTTGAATTATGTTACAGGACGGGTTCATATTAGAAATTCCGAAGCAACGTGCACCAAACAGATGTATTTATATTTTAATAGTATCTTAAAAGGGGTAACAAATGTAAAGAGATACCTAAGTCGGGCAACGTATAACGATATAAGCGATACATTGTAAATATATTTAACTACTGAGGTACAAATAGATTTTTTCAAATGTGTCTCACAGAATTCAGAAGCTCGATACTCTCAGATACTATAGCAATACATTTATGTCGCGATACTGTCCAACCCTGGTTTAAGAATCGTCATTTTCTGGATTTTTTGAAATTAATTGTCCCATTTTGAATTTAGGAACTATAACATATATATATATATATATATATATATAAAATATATATATATATATATATATATATATATATATATATATATATATATATATGATATATATGTATATATACTATAACTACTAAAACTACTGTAGTTTAACTACTTTTCCGAGTAACTTGGTAACTTTCAATGACAACTTTATTTGGGTAATGTTTATTTAACTACGTTTTTCAAGTACCTTCTACTCAAATTACTAACTACTTTCGAAATCTAGTGCTAATATTGCTCATCACAACAGTTCGAGTGCAGAAATAAACAAGATGCCGGCAGAGGAAGTGGCGTTCCCAAACAAGGGGCCCCCTCACATTCCGTTCCCACGCGCTTAATCTCGGCAGCCGTAGAAACTGCATCACAGGCGTCCTTGGGCCAAGGTGGCGACGAGCAGCCAAAACATAACATCGGCGCACACGAATGCAGGCAGAGATGCTTAACAAGCCTTGGTCGGGTATTGACCTAATCCGGTAATGCACACAGGCGCCGCGCCACCAGCTGCAACCGTGAAAGACGGGG
>JAZHYW010066007.1:0-16442 GCA_037355805.1 Ixodes ricinus
ACTGATTCTAAGCCGGGCACTGAACCTGTGCCGCGTTTATGAGCTGCGCGGTGATTTTATATTCACTTATCTAAGATTGTCATACGCCGTACAACACGTACGAAGAATGCAACGCGCAACGCAATTTCCGCATTAAATTTAGTGGGAAGTTGCGTTACCCCTGTCCCGCTCGTTACACTTGTCCCATCAGGCACGTAGCCAGGATTTTGTTTCGGGGGGGGGGCCCGCCCAGCGACAAAATGCTGTATGGGGAGGGGAGGGGGAGAGGAGGTCCCCGGCAAAATGAAAGATTTCGGGGGGGGGGGGGGGGCCGGGCGCAGCGCCCCCCCCCCCTGGCTACGTGCGTGTGTCCCATTTCCGTTGTGCCTGTCGCACTTCCATTACACCTGTCGTGCTTCCGCTACACCTACTGCACTTCCGTTACACAGTTCCCTTACACCTTTTGGAGGCTTTTTTATATAAAACGCTTAGTTTTAGAATTTTCTGTGTAAAACTAAAAGCGTTCGTCGCTTTTAGTTTTAGGTGTCAGTGACACACCGATACACCGACATGGTGTCGGTGAGAGTTGAGATGACGACTCGCAACGTTGCTTTATCTCCGCTTGCTCCAGTGTATCTTGCCTTGTCCCCACTAGTGGCGAAGCTAGTTTGTCCTTGTTCTATGGTGAAGTAACAAATTCCAGAAGCGCTTCAACGAAGTATCCGTTGTGCACCAGCAGAGACGGCACACGTTCCGGAAAGAGGTTTTTGCACACTTTGGTCAGACGATACAGTCGGCGGCAATGTGAGTTGGGACTACCGATTGTGCTAACCGAAGGTGTAATGACAATACCGCATGGAGTGCCTCCACAATGCTAGGCCACGGATTCAGGAGCCACTTAAATATGCCACGCTCAGGGAATCGGCACTTCGTTCCCCCGAGTTTCTTGTAGCTCAGCGCAGAGCGGGCGCCGTAGACCCTTTTCAGAAGCGCGCGCCACCTAGTAGCTGCTACGTTTATTATCATAGTCCGCCATTGTTTGTGCGCACGTTCTCTGAGCGTGTATTGCACCACGAGAACTGCGTCGGCGTTCGGCGCGAGCTCGGCTCTGCTCGTATCGAAAACGAGTACTGCGTCAGCGTTCGGAGTGGACTCGGATCCAATCACGCGCTTCGTGTCCATGGATGACTGGATGCTTTATAACTGGCGGCAGCTTGCGCCACCTAGCCTAGAAACTAAGAACCAAAAGTATGATTTCTTTTCTTCGCCAATTTGCTTACCCTCCGCAATTTCGTAACTTACAGCAGGCGGTGTGGGACATCAAGCAATGGCGACGGCCAATGTTGCTCGACGAGGTTTCGAAAAGGGTCTAATTGGCAATCGTTACGATTAGAAAATGCGGCTTCTCTGAGCTTCAAAGATACGAAGTCAGAAAGCTCAGGCGATGGAGCATTGCTCTGTCGCAGACTGTTTCTAACAGTTCTGAAGGACAGAAAAAAGCGCTGGCAGCTGGCAACAATGATTTTAAGCATAAATACCCCCGCTGGCGATACCCTACACTGCCTGGTGATAGTTACAAAAATGCGGAGGGTATGCAAGTTAGCTTAGAAAAACAAGGGGAAGAGTAATACTTTTTTTTGGTTTCTAGGCAGGTGGCGCCAGCTACCGCCGGTTATAAAAGGTACAGTCATTAGCGTTCATCCATCCATTCTATGGCTGGAGAGTCGTTAATTGATAGAACCTACTGCCGCACTGCGACGATAGGGAACGTGACAGTCCCTCCATTCGTACATTCCTTTTAACAGCTTAAGGCACCCAGGGCTCGCAGCACAGCATTTTTAACTGATTCGAGATGATTTCCGCTGTACCAGCTCATATTGCCCCTCTGTATGTTCGCGGCAACGTTACCGGGCATCAGTTACGCTGCTGTATGCTTACTCGGAATGGAGTCAGGAGCATGCCGAACACGAAGAAGTCCCACGCTTTGAAGGCGTTTCCTGCTCCGTACTGAAATCGAGATGGTTGCACTCAAAGTCTCCGAACTGAGCGGTTATCGGCTCACTTATGTGGCAACGACAAGGTATACGTTTCTCAGCGCCTATCTCCCAGGCCAACAATGCTGGGTCAGTGGTTTGCAGACACGTGCCTGTAGTCTGATATTACGCTGGATGGAGCACACACTCGGAGTCGGAACCCGTTCTTACAGTAGACGAAGGTGACAGCGTGCAAAAAGGGCGATTGCTTTTTCAGCTGACCTCGCTTCAAGAGTTCTAAAGGGCTTGCACACGCACGCGTGTTCAAACCAACGCAGTATTGGTCACGGTCCTATAGACCTTTGCATCGCTTGTCACTCGGGCAAAAAATGCTGAGTCACTGAGCTGTGGACGCATGCGCAGCGTCTGATCTACCGTCACAGCAGAGCAACAGCGCATGCTCAGAAGGCGTTCCACAGCCCAGCAGACAAAAGGTGGCAGCGAGCAGAAGGCGATTTTTGCAAAGGTCTATAGACCCCTCTCGAAAGACCGCCCTCTGTTGACAGTTGTGGAATCCCTGCACAATGGCCTAAAGCCTAAAGCCGCAACTTCACGGCGCACTTTATGCGTTTGGTTGGATTAGAAGGCAAAAACACACCCACAGGAAAAGGCGATGAGCGCAGTGACGTTGCACTTTCGCCGCTGTTTGATTGACCTCCTAGCATTGGTCGCACTCGAGGCTATAGACTATCTTTTGGAATGAGTGCGCGTTCGACGATGTCATTTGTTCTGCCGTTGTGCGGTGGTTCCGACCGTCTCATAACCGGCACGTGACTTTCGAAGGGCGCCATTTTGAGCGTGATTGCACTGGCCGAGGTTGAACAGTTTCGCGTGGCTCTCATAATGAGCGTACAGTGCTGCGCAAGCGCGAGGAGCAGTGACGTCACATGGCGCACAGCTGGCGTGCCGGAGCAAAGGTTCCGTCGCCGCAGGTTTCACGCAGCGTGCGCGCCTGCTCGGTATCGCATTCTGAGACGTCATAGCCGCGGCGACACACCAGCGCCGCCGCGTCCCCAGCAGTCGCCTCCATTGCTGCAGCAATGCCAAGTCTGGCGCATAGCTGCAGAGCATAGCTCACGCTACGTATATCTGGCACCAGCCGAGCCGTTAGTCACCGCAATTTTTTGAGCTAGTTGTCTATTTTTTTTTATTTATAAAACTTACTATCACTAACGCAGAGTAATTCAGCAATTTTGCTAATATTGGAACTTGTGCGCAAATCTTGCTGTGCAAACGTTTTCGTTTCCATCAAGGTAAGCAAGCTTCGTGTGTCTAATTGTTTCGAGATTTAGACAAAAAGCGTGCGAGACACGTGACCACACGAACTGCGTTGTGTGAGCACTGTTGGCGGTAACGCGTTACGAGTAACGGCGTTACCTCTAGCGCGTTACTTTTTTCAGTAACGGTAACGCGTTCCTTTTATTTAGAGGTAACCTACGTCTGTAAAGCGCCCCTTTATTTTGAAACTAACGAGTAACGTATTTTGTTACTTTTTTTTTGTAACGCCTTCGATACTGGTTGTGAGTGCCCTTATTTCACGTGGATTTTTTTTTCCTAATCTTGGGCGCTTTCCTTAAATCTTGAGAAAATTAGACACACAACGGCAAACGACACATAGGGGGAACACGTTCTCCAACTTTTGCACAGGAGGGTTGGCGCTGAAATAATTATTTAACAAGTTAGCTAAATCATTCGTGTTAGTTAGCCAGTTTGTCGCATTGTAAAAATATATTGGCTTACATAATAGGAGTATAATTTTACCCGCGTAATTTCTCTTAATTATTGGAGCAAGGTAGCTGAAAATATATTAGCTGCTCAAAATCAGTCATCTTCCGCAGAAGGAGCACAAATTTAGAACCGGCTGCTCACGGCTCTCGTCTGCCCCCTCTCTCTCCCCCCCCCCCCCATTTTTTTTCTGAAAAACATGCTCATTAGTACAAAAAAAAAAGGCATGACCAGCAGTTCACGTTGTCAAGTTGTGAGACCGGCGCAACGAATGGGCGCAACCCAAAAGTTCTCACCTTTCGAATGAACAAATTGAGGAAAAATAGGGCGATGCAGAAATCGACCAACATGTAGAACAGATTCCACGTGAGAAAGAGTTTCAAGGTGGCCCGTGGTGCCTGGAAAAGACGGTCAGAGTGTCTACAATGCCAACAAGTTTGGAAGACATAAAGAACATCATAGTATTTCTTTCTGTAGGCGCCACGCTACGCAAACCATGAGCATAAGAAGATGGGTACGGTACGCAATGGGACACATGTGTAATGTTTCAAGAGTGCGTGCGTTCTTTACTGCGCGTGCGTGGGACCTTAGCTCCAAATGCACTTTTTCGAAGAAATAAAAAACTTCCTCGTTTTTTTTGTTGAGCCTTTTGGCATTGATGAGGTTTCGGCGTGTTTGGTGTAAGTCGTGTCACGAGTTAACAGCGTTACGTGATGCAACATCCGTCAAGTGACACTGCGTGACGTCACCGCACATGATACTATTATGTCACACGATAACAGGATGTCACGTCTCACTGTGAAGTCAAGCGACGCTATGACGTTACATGACGTCATGGTTGTGAGAAATGCGACTGTGTGCAGTTTGTGCTCAGCACGGTGTGCGGTGCCTCGGCCGCAGTTCATTAGCAGGACACGGCAAGGTACCTTGCATTTTTTTTGCAAGAATTACAACCAAATAGATGACCAGTTTGCTAACAAAACACAAAACACACACATAAATTAGGTTTTTTTAAATCAAGTCCGAAAAATTCGACGTAATATCAAACACTGCCCATTATATATGCTATATGCGCCAAGCTATTTACACCGGTACAATAATAGTACAGTAATAATAAAGAAAAATAACACAGAGCTATGCCTCAAAGTTTATTTTGCCTCATAGTTTATTTTAGAAGAGGGTCGCGTGGTTTGCCCTTCGCTCGAAACCTCGGCTCTATTTGTCAACGTCCTGGGTGTCACTGCGGGAAAACGAGGAATTTCCTGAGCAGCTCGTTTTTCCTGTTAGCTTTGTGCGGTGAAGTATGTAGTCGTCGACCATTGCGTCATGACAATGACGGCGCTCTGAAAACGGGTCCGTGAATTCACTTTCCCGCAGAACACGGAAACAGCCGATCACGGCGAACAGTTATGGATCCCAGCCAATTATGAATCTTAGAATATGATTAGAACTAATATGAATGCAATGTGCGCCAGGACAGTGAGCAAGTAGAACGTCATGCGCATTGTCCCCACGCACGTCGATTTTTTTTTCAGCACAAAATATTTTATTAGATGATTTCCATGGAGTTTTGCAACGCTTAGCTGTAACTGCTGGCTGTAACAGCCGGCTGCAGCGAAAAACGAACCGAAAAGCGTTAGTGCCCAAAGAGAACCATATAAAAAGATCAGTCCCCCGGCAGGGCTTGAACTCACTACCTTGCGATTGTGATCCAAGTGCCTTGACAACTATAAGTTATCAAGAATCTTTTTTCTTCTTCTTCTTGATTGATTGAGCTATCAAGGGTCGGGGATCGAGCATGCAAAAAGAAGTCACTGCGCGGCGCGTGAACGCGCGATCGTGTGGTTCGTAGTGTTCCTAAAGCCCCTCTATCCTGGGAAAAGTGGCGCCGTTCATTGTTGTAGGAATGCTCGAGACACCTGCCGCGCGCCGCTTCTGGGAAGAACATGGCGTCTGAGATCTAGCTCAGTGCTGCGCTGTACCGTCATGATCTTCCCTGGCGCAGCACATAGCACGTGCCTCATGCATCGACGCACCTGGCGCTACTTCTGAAACATGAAGGGGCTTTAGTGTTCCTAAGCCCCTGATAAAGGCGTTTTTTGACAAGTACCGCCAACCATTGTTGTAGAGAGGCGCAAGATACGCTGCCACGAGCGGGTGCTCCACCTGCCATTTGCTTCCAAAGGGCCGCTCAGTTTGCAGTGCTGCGCCGCCATTTACTTCTATGGGCCGCTTGAGACAAGGGCCTCTGTGCACTGCACGCACATGACTGCTTACTGACGTGACAAGCGAGAAACACATCGAGGGGCTTTAGTATTTCCCAGAGCTTCTGCATGTTTCTAGAGTGCCTTCATACACACAGCTCTTTGTGCTTGAGTGGTGACATCTCAGCCATTGTTTCGCGCACATCGTTTTTTGTTAGTGCATCCTGAAGTGCGCCGAATCGGTGTCACTCAGCTCGAGCGCGTAGCTCTGGGTAATGCAGATATGCCATTTTACCGCCCAAGTCACGCGCTGAGTGCGCAAGCGTCACGCGCTGGCACATTCAGGGCAACAATGGATGTCTGCACCTCTAGTGTTTCCTAAAGCCCCTTCATGTTTCAGAAAGTACGCGCAATGCTTCGTCGATGCATGAAACACGCGCACGTGCAGCCCTTGGGAAGATCATGGCGGCACATAAGCAGCAGCTGAGCTTAGACTTCAGACGTTTTGGAATTTCCCAGAAGTGGTGCGCGGCACGTGCCCTCGAGTCATTTCTACAGCAATGGATGACACTCACTTTTCCCGACGGATAGAGGGGCTTTAGTGTTTCCTGTCATACTGCGCCATCTCACGGCGAGTGTCATAAAAAATGAGACGAATATTCGTAGGCGGTGGCGTTGAGACGTCCTTCTCTTCTTCCTGGAAGGCTTATCACAGATCCCGCGCTTACCAGTCCTTGTCAGCATGATCAAGCTTGTATGATTTTTTTTAATGTAATCGCATTTCGAGCTGTCGTCATTCGTTAGAATCATTGTAGTGCTCGTTGTGATTATCTAGCTCCGCAATTTACAAGGTATTAAACTTAGATGCCTTTTTTTTTCTTTTTAGAATGTACGATCTTTTCTTCCAGCAACCATCGGACATACGCGAACTGTCGCATAGCCCGTCAGACGGACTCATTTGGTGTCACTTCAAGTTATTGGACTTCAGCACACCGAATGTCACTTTAAGTTCTTTCGTGCTACACGGCAAAATTTAGTGTCACTCGGAAATGATGTCAATGACAATGGGTAAAGTAAAAATCATGCAAATAACTAAAATATACGCGCAGATTTCTGAATAATAGTTTTTATATCCTTATTAAAAACATTTTACCATTGTTGCTTTAATTTACGCCAATTCGATGAATATACTGAGTCATCACACAAGCCGAGATAAGTACGAAGCTGATATCACATCCAGACCTGGAAGACCCGTGCTACGGAAGTCTTCCAGGGGGTCTTCCTACAGTCTGATCACAGCAAAGGTCTCGTGATCGGACCAGGGGCGACTTGGGGTTCGCGGTGCTGCGGGAGGCTTCATACTACATACCGAAATTCCTCGCGGTTTCGCGCTTAACATGTTCGGCTTGTCTTTGAAAAACGAAAATGGGCGCCGAGCGCTGTTGTACAATCAAGTGCAATGTATACGCCTAAAGGGCTGAGAGCTAGATTCGCCGTTTGCTTTTTCGTGATACATTACTTCTTGTTGGCATAAAACAAGTGCGTATCCAGTAGTACTTCTCTAAAAGATACATTCTTTTTATGCAGCTTCATTGTTTTCTACGAGGTCTTCTCTTTACTCCTGAAACAGTGCTATTGAGGCTACAGACACGGTTTCCTGGATCGAGCGTTGTGAGTTCACGGAACACACTCCATGTCGAGTGCGTTCTTCGGTGAGTGACACCAAACGTTACCGCGTGTCACCACACGAGTGGCACTATAGGGCGAAGTGCACTCGCCTGAAGTGTCACTAAATTGGCTGGCAGTGTGACAGGGATATACTGAAGTGGACTTCGATTTCGTCTTTTTGTCTAATGGTGATAACGTGATCTACACTCTTGAACGTCCAAAATATCCTAAAAATTACAATTATGCAGAGTCTAACTTCTCTATTAAAAAGGGATCAGAGATTCCAACCCGCACTATTTTTTCTTTTTTTCTAAGTTGGTGTTTTTGTCAGAAACAAATAGGCGTGTCACAATTTTCGATCGCGTTTTTAATATCTTATCGTAATTTGAGACTTTCTTTAGGACGACTACAGAGTCGCGTAGATTGAAGTTTTTAGCCATAAGAAAAAGGCACTCGGTGAAAACTTGTTTAATGCCAATTGAAGGAACCTATCTAGCGAAAATGAAACAAAATATGTGCACGCAGACACCTCCGATACGTCAATAGATACGTCGCTGACAACTTAAGATACACAGGGAGTCTACTTATTATGCTCACGCTCCTCATACTCAGTAATTCGAATTTCGGCGTCATCAAGGAATGCCACGAGGGAATTGGTCGCGAAGCGATAAGAAGGTGATTCAAACCATAGCCTCCTATCTACTGACAAAGCCTGGCAGATCGCCACGAAAAGCGGCCGCCGAAATGGAAAGGTGGAGCGGCAGACAACGGATGAGGGGAAAGCCACGTGACTGGCGCCCCGCTGTGGCGAGACGCCAAAACACTCTTCTCCCGACCGAACAAGTGTGCTTCGGGTCCTCGCCGCTGCAAAAGCTGTACGCTGGCGTCCAGATTCCACGAGAAATGGCTCTTTGCTGGTCGTAGTGCTACCAGATCCTCGCGCTCCAAATCTGCGACCGGGCACTTTACGGCTCCGTCGTCGAACTGCACAGAGCTTTGTGATTATAGAGGAGGCTATGTCCGCGCTCGACAAGCCCCGCGTTTCTTAAGTTTTTGGTGACTATTGGCAGAAAATCGAACTATAGAGGGTATTCACTAGACGCCACATTTGAGGGCGATGTATTGAGAGCTTGCTCGGAACCAGCTCACATTAATAGGCTGCCAAGACCGGCGGTCTCGATGGTGCGGAATGCACGTTGCAAACCAACCGTGGAAGCCCGCCGTCAGCACGCACTCAGCAGTCGAGCACACAGCTATGGCCGCCAGTGAATACTCCTCATACACCTTTTCCACAAGGGCGCAACCATCTTGAATGTCATCACTTCTGGTATGCGGTAAAATATCGTTTGGTCTCTCCACGCCGCTGGAAGGTGTTTACGAGAAAATGCGTGATTGTCGCATCATCTTTGTTTTGCCTCAGCTATATTTTCTCGCATATTCCAGGTAAAAATGTTTTATTATTTTTCGTCCCGCATACCAGATACGAAACCCACATGACTGAGAACGACAGAAAACAGAAAACGTCTATAGGCCAATTAACGCGCAGTTCCCCGCTCGAAGTGGCAGGCGAGCCGCACTGCGCGGGCATCGTGCTTACGCAGAAACCAGATTCGCTTGGACCGTTTTGCGCATGCGCCCTACCGATAGCTGCGCCGCCGCAGCGCCGTGACGTCAGGGCCACGTGTTGGTGCATGCGGAGCGCAAGTTCGTCTGATTCTTGCACATCGGTTACGATGACGTCAGAACGCTGAGCTCTTATTGGCTGATTGAAAACACTAGATAGCGGTAGACCTCTGAGGCAGCTAGCATTGAGGTTTAGCCACTAGCTTTTGTAATCAAAGCCAATCAGAGCTCGGCGTCAGTTCTGACGTCACCGAGTCCTGAGCGAGAAGCAGACAGACTCTGCTCCCCGCATAGACAATTGCAAGCATGGCGCCTCACGGGTGCTCCACAGGCGTGCAAGCGTGTGTAGCGTGCGCGTGAACGTAGCTTTGGCAAGCTTGCAATGGCGCATATACCTGTCCCCTCGAGTTCCGTGTTTACGGTGCTGGTATTTACAACGAAGGCACGTGCACTGGATGCCTTACTTCAACGTTCTCATTTGAGCGCGGGGCACAGATTGGGCATCGTACTCGTTGCCCAGTTGTTTGCTGCGTCCGCGTTCGGTTTTACTGACTGAACACGAGACGCAGCCGATCGCTGACGCGAGGTTCGGCTACGTGGCTCGAACACTGCGTCAAAACACAAACAAATTAATCGATGTTGTCGTCGTACCTCATCGGTGCAGTTCTTAATTTAGCCACTAGGGGCGCGACGGTTGAATCGCCTTCCCAATAGCAACTTCTGCTTGAGCGTCGTTAACCAGCCGCTAAAAGAACAGGCTACACACAATGATACTGCGAGGAACTGTACGCAGGGGTTTTGTCTTGTTCTGATATTCCTTTTTTTGGTGGGGGGGGGGGGGGGGAGGGGGAAGGGGGTGGAAGGGGAGGGGACAAGAGATGAAGACAAAGAGAAATGCACACGACGATAGTCGAATCGGTTGTACGCACGGTGTCGATTTTTGAGATCAAAAACACGTCGCTGAGAACGGTTAGGCAGATTCAAGACCAGGTAGCCGATCACAAGAGGTGTCAGGAGCCCGGCCCCTGCAGCAAGAAGACGGTATGTGGCCCATCTAACGGAAAACTCAAAACACAGACTAACACACATACACAGACACGCACGCACAAAGATATACACACACATCCGCGCACACGGGCACACAAATTGAAATTTAAAAAAAGTTTGAGAAGAGGTAAACAGAGGAAAGAAATGATTATGGAGATATATTTTGGGTTGGTGGCGAAAAGACAGATCTCATACCATAAACGTCAAACAAGGTAGTACAATGCGCGACACTGTTAACATGAACACGAGTTCGGCTATTTTTCGCAGTTTACTTCTACAACTTGGGTAAGAATCCCAACTGAGAACTTTCCAACACTATGGTAGCTTTAATGACAGTCCTTCAATACTGGCAGAAAAAACCAAGAAAACCGGCGATGGCTTGTTCGCGCAAACTGTTGCAGAGTGTGCAAAGAGAGTGATGCTGGTAGGAATAGCTAGGATGAAACCACCCGAAAACCGCAGAGCGACAAGCTTTAGTGAATGCATCTTTAACAAGTCGTTGATTGACATGGTTTACTGGTTGATTGGTGTTTCTTGAAGAAAACCCCAGGTTAGCTGGGACGTTTGTCCAAGCCGGCTACTCTGTACTGGGTTAAGCGGCAGGGGCAAAAGAAAGACATCATGAAAGAGAGCGATCAAAGGATTGTGACGGCAATAAAATAGATGGCGGGGATGATGGCTAGAAAGCCTAGGACAGTACGGGAGACCTGTATGTCTCTGTAGATTGGTTCACTGCGTTTCAGGTTCTAAACACCTTTGAAACTTTTAGCGGTCGTACTTGTTTTGTTCAATGCGTCTTGTAGAACATGGCGTTCATCGTGATATTTCGGGCGCTCACGCGGTGTCTAGCTGTTCTATACTGGCCCACGAGATGACTCCTACAGTCCACGAGGTCTGTGATGTTGATAATAAGATAGAATTTTGGGCTATATACCCCTGACCTATAGGCAATGCACAATTGATTGCAGTCACCCCGAAAGTCCAGATCGCAAGCCGAAGGTAAGGTGCAAACGGCAAGCAATTAAGCAAGCCAAGATTTTTTTTTAATTTGTAGTTTAATGGAAGTGATTTGCTAACATAATGGACAAAAGCATTTTCAGCCGTCCACGTGCACGGCATACAGCTATCACTCAGGTAACGACGATGAATTCTGTCACAGTGTCAGCAGCTTCGTCTCCAGGCAATCTGCAGTGACCACGTAGGCCTGACGTTTCGGGTAACAGCTTCCTCGAAACATTAGTCCTTGCGAAACTGAGAGTGATAGAGATGATAGGAAAAATGAAGAGGTTCGCCAGGACTAGTTGTGTAAGCGGGCTACTCCATACTTGGGTTAGGGCAACAGGGATGTAAAGGAGAGGAAGAAGTTTAGATTTCACTTTTGGTTACTCTGAGAGGGATGCTGTTCAAAGTCGCGAAGTCTGTCCCCTACTCTTGAGAAAAAGTAAGAGAGCCCTTGACGTCTTGGCAGCATTGGATTTTGAAAACCATGATTCAAGGATTTTTTTTTTCCGGGCTAAATGGTCGGTTGTTAAATGTCTTCAGTTTGTCTTTCAGAAGACATGCTTCCTGTCTCGAATGAAGAATTCTCGAGACGAACATGGTTGATGATTTCTATAGTGGTGCATTTCTAAACTGAGTCTCTTGGCGAAATGGCGGCTGGCGCTCTAAAGTTACCAGGAGGTTTTGTACTGCCCCAGGAGTCAGGATAATGAAAATGAGAAACAGATGTGTGTACATTCAAGCTACCGAATGTCAATGTTAATGTAGTGAGAAACGGATGTGTATATATTCAGGTTACCGAATTCAATGTTAATGTAGAAATAATAAAAATAACATCACACTTTAGATAAAATAATTTATTTGAGAAACTCTGAAGATGGTTAAACCTTCCTAATGGAAGCGCGCAAACGAGGTTGTGATAAGTTAAAAATAATGAACAGAACGCCAAATCTGAGGGCAGAAACAGGACAAGATATACGCCGTCTCAAACAAAGCGCACTGTCTCAGACCTGCTATGTAGGTATATTTTTTTGTTTGCGTCCACGGTTCCTGTTAGTTTGATTGAACCTTGTGGTTCTCATGGAACCAATATTGCAAGTCATCTCAGCCAGTCCAGCACTGAGAGCACATCGACTATTACCTCATGCTCCCCACGTCCAACCACAATCTCTTACTCTTAGAGGCGAGAGCTTGATTGACACCGATGGCTTTCAGAGTCCGCTGCGGCCTATCTTCGGGTGAAATTGAGTATAACGATACAACTTACTCGCATAAATCAACTAACGTATTTTATTTTTACTTTTTTTTTAAGGTGGGACACACGCGAGCATATGCGACAAACGTGCTCGTGACTGGTAACTACGTTCACAACAAAAATCAAACAAACGAAGAGATGAATTACGGACTGCTTAAAAGTTAAAACGAAGCGCAAACTCTAAAATATAACATAAAGAGAAAACAAATTCGTTACCTGCCTCATGGGATGGCGCAGCGAAGGGCTTTAACTGGACGATGAAATTCCTGTCTGCGGCCAGATAGTGGACACACTCGAGAACGACGATGATGTTATGGATCTGAAACTCAGTAGAGAACTCGTCAAACTCAGAGTCGTTACCAGTCTCGATGTTAAACCACAGCCTTCTTTATACGAGGGAAAGCCTGGCACTTCGCCGTAAAATACATCGTCTGACCACCGTAAAAAAAAAGAAAAAAAAGAGTATAGTGGCAGATGAGAACTACAGAAGCTATGCGGAGAGCAAGTCGTCTGCTTTCTGCGTAGGAATCCGTGGGCTATGTTCCATATCTTACCCGAGTAACATGCCTTCTACGTCAGCGGGTAATACCACGTGACATCGCGAGTAAACGATCCGCGACTCGATTTTGGAACGGCCGGGATAATTACCTGGATACTACTCGGATTGGCTTCGTCTTGGGCTACGGCAAAAGGAAAACACAGCAGCGATGGCAGAAAATAGCAGACGATCTCTTTTGATCACGGAGAAAGCACTCGAAGAGACGATAATATTAATGACGACGCGGTGTTTTCTGAGGTGGATCCGACAGCTCCTTTCACTCACCTTCCTTTTGAGCTGTATATTGATATCAAAATGACTTGCTCCTTACAGCTAGACATCAAAAATTTGTTTTTATTAATCAGCGTGATCGCTGTAAATCTAGTCACGGTGCCCTAAACGCATATATTCCACGCATTGTAATTTGCACCGATTATGTTTTGCAGATATTGATTCCACATGGTGTAGCGGTACAGCGCGAGGGTGCTTTCTCAAGAATGCTATGTAACCTCCGTTCGCTTTGACGCGAAAATGATTACAATAAAATCGTTGAAGCCTTCACTGCTTTACAAGCGTTATCCCCTCATTACACACTCTGGGGGAAACGAAAAATACGTACCTGATCATGGTACGGGTTCAAACATTTTCGGCCTTGAACGGAATACGGCAGTCTCTCCAACGCCGCAGATGCGAGCAAGCTGCTGTTTACGCTCGCCTCGATAATAACAAGTAGGCCTGGTAGCGGATGCACGGTCTGGATCACACCGTGGTCTGGATGTATCAGTCAATTCGTGCGTTGAAACCAGCAAATTGCAACAACCACACTGCTGCACCTCATTCGTTGTCGTTTCGAACGTTTGCCACAAAAACCAACCGGGCAAGCGGGCTTCGACGGCTGCCGGCGCCGAAAGCAGACGACGAACAGATCACGTGACGCATTTACTCGATTTGATCCGACGTTACCCCCTGATCGAGGAGGGTAGGTGAGTAAGTACTGCCGGAGTAAACAACTCGCTTATGGAACGCGAGTTCTGACGTCATCGAGTAAGCTCGAGTAGTTTTGGAACGCCAGTCGGTACAAAATCTTTACTCCGGAGTCGGATCGAGTAACTTTGGAACACAGCCGTGGTGACGTCAGAATGGCGCTGAGCTCTACTGGCTTTCATGGAAGAATAGCGGTAGAACCTTCACCGCTGGATGCCTTGAGATCTACCCCACTATTTTTTTTTCAGTCAGCCAATGATAGCTCGGCGTTCTGACATCATCGGAACCAAGAAGCAGACGACTTGCCTTACGCATCGATTCAAGAGAGGTCCATCTAAAACCATGGGGAGCGTCTGCATGCAGTGCGGACGAACCTCCTGCGGAGAGTTGGTCGCGGCGTGCGCGTGCGCCGCAGTTTTTTCCATGGCGAGGAGGAAAGAAGGCAGGCGGGAGGCGTTTGCAGACGATCAACGTTTGCGGCACTCCACGCAGCTGCGTATGCGGAGAGCAAGTCGTCTGCTTCTGTGCGGGAGTTGGCCGGAGTTGAGGTGACGTCAGAACGACGCCGAGCTCTGATTGGCTTTGTTTGAAGGATAGTGGGTATACCCGATGCTAGATGCCTCAAGGTCTACCGACTATTTTTTAATCAGCCAATAAGAGTTTGACGTAGTGACATCATCGGAAGCCCGGTGTAAGCCTACGGTTGAGACAGTTGCGTTTGACTGCGTTGCGGCTGTGAGAAACCAGGACATCCCTGCTGCTTATATCGCGTGCCAAGATGATTCCTTGAACTGGATTCCACGCTTCATACGAAGCCGTTGATGTGCCGGTGACTCGCTTTCGGTTCTCGACGCACGCGCAGTCAAACGCATTAAACGCAAGTGTCCTGAACCGGCCTTCACAAGAAGACGAACTTGCGGTCCGCAATGCAAATGGGGCCCATTAAACCACGTGACCCTAATCGGCAGTTCGAACCTCTGTGTTGCAACCTCTCCTCCCTTCCCCTTGTATCTTCCTGAAGGAGTGCCTCGCTCCTTCACCCGGAACCACAAGGCGTCTACCAAGAAACCCTACCGACATATCAAGAAAACCCCCAACAGCTCCTCAACATTCCTAGCCAAGAGTATAGATGATTGTAAGCAAGGCTGCTGGCCGCCGCCATGTCTCTGCTCGTGCGGGCAAGCCCGTACAATAGACGCTTGTCAAATCTATGTTCACGCGCAAACTGCACGTGCATGCACGCTCCGGGAACCAGTCGTGCGCGCCAAGCTTGCAATAGACCATTGTGTGTCTTACCCAAGCACAAGGAGAATGCAGGGCATCGTTCCACGCGCCGCCACGCACGCTTTCCTGTATAAGATTCCTTCGAGGTAACTAACCAAAAGAGCATTGACGAACGCGCGTGCAAGATGCCATTGCTGTTATTTTGCTTTAGGAAATTTACTACTGCTGAGGCCAGCAATGTGGCGCGGAACGCCAATCCTGCGTATCCTTGATGCTTGGGTAAGACAGCAATAGGTCTATTGTTCATTGGCGGCAAGCATGTTTGGTGGCGCCCTCCTATGGCTAGCGTCGGACGTCGTTGTCATCTGAACAACAAGTTTGAAGGTGTTTGTGAAGAGGCATGGTGTTATGGCGGAAATCATAGCACTCCAGAACTCAACACTGTCAACACTGTCAAATTGAAGTTCTTCCATTCCTCTTATTTCCGTCAATGGAAAATCTTTGGGCTTACGTCATAGTCAGCATTCGGCCTATCGTGGAAGGACCGATCACAAAGGACGCATTTGATCGCTCACGTCGCCAATAGTACCCGGACAAGGGACCACTCTTCAATGAAACCGTTTAGTTTCTCTCTATGAAACACAGGCACGCTGGTTTTGTCTCTCCCGTAAGCTCCTACTATTTCCAAGTGAGCCCTAGATTTCAGAGCGTGTCTCCAAACGCTCAATTGGGGCCACGTGGTTTATGGACCGTGATTGCAAGTATACAAGCTGCAAGGAGGGGTCGAAAGCGTCTATCGACTGCAAGTAAGTCTCCACCTTTACCTCATATCCAATCTTCTCACCCCCCCCCGGCCCTCATCCATCCGTCTATCCTCCACGTCGTTCAACAACGCACGCGAACGCACTGTCACCCACTCACGCGCATGATCCGTCCACCATTAGATTACTGATGCCATCCATGGTTTGATGACAATCCAGTGAGCGCGGCAGAGCGCTAGGAGACGTGTCCTCGACTGTTCTATTTCTTCTACTTTGAAACTTTCCTCTTTCCTGCCTCAGTCTCGAGCTAAGAACAAAATGGTTACCATGGTTTGAGTTGTCTCCCTTTCTTAAATCCACGCTCTCTACCCTTTATTTTTACGGAGGTGACCAACTTATCTC